>SJYX01004920.1:295215-352332 GCA_006410675.1 Oreotragus oreotragus
CCGGCGGCCCCCATCCCCCTGCCCAGCCCGCCCGCGCCGGGAGCCCGGGCCACGTCCATCCCTTCCCCTTTCCAGGGCCGCGTCCGCCGAGCGCGGCGCACTCACCCGCGGGCCTGGGCCGGGGGCGTCCTGGGCTCGGCGCTCCGGTGCCCGCGGCTGCAGCTGCAGCTCTGCTCGGACGCGGCTCCGCGATCGCCGCCGCCGCCGCCGCAGTTCGGGGCGGGGGTGGGGGCGCGCGGCACGTGACCGCGGAGCCTCCTTCCCGGCGCGCTCCCCCCTCACTGCGGACGGAGCCGGGGCCGCGGGCGCGGCGGAGGTCCCCACCCGGCCTCTCCCCCACCCACTCCGACAACAGGTCCCGGGGCGGGCGCTCTGCGCCCCACTTTACCGGTCGGGAAAATGAGAACCCGAGAGGGGGAGGAGTAGCTTCCACGGCTCGACCGGCAGGGCCGGGCGGGGACGCCGCGGTCCAGACGACGGTCCCTGTCCCCCCCGCGCCCCCCGCCCAGGGAAGAGGGGGCAACTTCTGGGGCAGGTGGAGCCCACGCCTTAGGCCCGCGTCTGCAGGGGCGGGGTGGAAGAAGGCGCCCCGGCTTTAGCGGGGTGAGGAAGCCGGGCCCGCGCGCGCATCCCCCGCACCCAGGCGCCTGGCCTGCGTCCTGCCCGCGGCCGCGCACTGGTCCCCCCATCTTCCATCCAGCCGGCTAGCCCCACCCCGCGACAGCCTCCCTGGCCCCGGCAACTTGCTACCCACTCTCAGCCTCACCGGGAAACGGGGGGGATGGCGGCCCTCAGGGCACGCTCTAAAGGAGAAGCGGATGGAAGGCAGCAGGAGTCAGGTGGCCTCAGGGCTGGAGTGCAAACCCGAGCAGGAAGGGGCCCCGAGATGACCTCAACCTGACCCCCGGGGCGCAGAGAGGGGGAGAGCCGGGCCCAAGGTCACAAGCGCGGGAGCAGCAGCAGCAGCAGCAGCAGCGCCGGGGCCCACAACGCGCTGGACTCGCTTCCAAGGAACAACCCTTCTAGGCGGACTGAGGACTCGGGCCCTGTGTCTACAGGCTGGAGCCGTGGGGACCCACGGGTGGGGGCGTGCTTGGCAGGCCCGGGGCACGCAGAACGTTACCTTCAGAGGGGATCGTTGGGACCTCTGGACCTCAACGCTGCTCTAGTAAGTGGAGAAACCGAGGTTGCTGTAGCGGTAGAGACAAACCTGCAAGGCCTCAGCCCTCCAAAACCAGCGGGTGTGCGAGGCCCATTTCACAGAGAACTTAGGGAGGACTCGTCTTGCATTCATTTTGTTGTTGGTGGTAACATTTTTATTTATTTTTGGCTCTGCTGGTCCTGCGGCCCCGGCTTCTCCCTAGTTGCGTGCGCGGGCTTCTCTTGTGGGAACGGGCTTGGGGGGCGGCTTCAGTAGCTGCGTGGCTGGCTCCCAGGCTGTGGAGCACAGGCTCAGTCGCTGTAGCATAGGGGCTTAGCTGCTCCGAGGCATGTGGGATCTTCCTGGGTCAAGGATAGAACCTGTGTTTCCTGGATTGGCAGATGGACTCAGTACCACTGAACCATAAGGGAAGCCTCCAGGTCTTGTATTCACTTACTCAATGTATTTATTGAGAACCTGCTGTGTGCTTAACAAATGACTTCCCCCTACATTTTCCCAGCTATGGTGATTCGTTTCATTAAGACAAGACACAGGGCCTTCAGCCACACTTACATCCGCTGCTGGACAATCTGACATGTGCACGCCTGAGCGTTGAGGACCAACCATGCTGGGACTGGTTTTCCCACCAAGACTCCCACCTCAACCAAGAGAGAGCAGAATTAAGGGAGAACTGCAGGCCATGCCTCACCCTCATCCCCACCTCCCCACACCCCCAGAAAACTGAAAAGGCAGAGGGGAAGTAGGGATGGGTCCATGTTCTTTCCAGTCCTTTGGGGCCTCACCTGCAGGCTCACCCCAGCCATGGGTGGGAAAGAGTTCCCATATCAGGATGCCTTGAACTTCTAAGAGCACAGGTGTGGCCTGATCCAGATTTACCGGGTGAATTTCTAATAAAGCGTCGCAGCACTGCTGGTGCTACAGGGCCACAGGTACTATATTTCTTTCAATATTTAGCTTTGGCTGTGCTGGGTCGTCGCTGCGCATGGGCCTGCCCTCGTTGAGCGTGGGCTTCTCACTGTGGTGGCGTCTCTAGACGGGGAGCGTGGGCTTTAGCACATGTGGACTCTGTAGTTGTGGTACCCAGATCTAGTTGCCCTGTGGCCTGAGGGATCTTCCCGGACCAGGGATCCGACCTGCGTCACCTGCACCCGCAGGCGGATTAACTACTGGACCACCAGGGAGGGCCATCATTTTGAGTAGTGCTGGCAGAAGGCTGTCGAGGAAGAAAGAAAACCCAGGGGCTCTGAGAGCAGCGCCTCCTCACTCTGTGCCCACCCCAACCCCTGGGGGCCATCTGACTTCCTGTTGAAGCTGCAGGCCTGAGCCTGGATCCTTCTCAGGATGCTCCAGGGCTTTATAGTTTGGTTAAAGCTCTAATAAGGGGGAAGGAGTCGAATGAGACTGGTCAAGGCGCTTCTGGGGATAGGGCAGGAGGGATTCTGTAGTGCAGCGACTGCCTCAGATGGGCGTGTTGTGCAGGACATTGGTCCCGGGAGATGCTGGGTGAAATCAAACTGAGTCATATTTGGGAAACGATGGTTGAGAGCCTAAAGCCCTTCCCGGGCAGCATGCACTGGGATGACCTGCCTAGAGCAAAGCTGGGCTCCTCAGGGAGGGCACACAAACTCCAGGGTTCTCCGAAGCAGCACACCTCTTCCCATCCTCTTTGTACACGGTGCTGGAATTGCACCTTTGAATTCCATTCCCATCAAGATTCTGGTGCCTGTTCAGCTTCTCCAGCTGCTCTCCAAAAGAGCCCTCTTCCCCTCCGTGCGGTGAGACACAGACCACGGGCTCCCAGCTGGAAAGGGCTGCTGAGGGAACCACTTCAGACCGGGCTCCAGGATGGACCCCCAGTGCCTCACGTGAGCTGCCGCAGCCAGGGGCCCCAGGGAAGCAGAGGAGGTGTGCAAACAAACTGAGTGAGGAGCTGCAGCTGTGATCTGGACCAGCAAACTCCAAGCTCTCCAAGGGCCCATGGTCCCCGAGGGACTGAACAATACCCAACCCTGGCTGAGTAACTCCTAAAACGAAGGCTCTTTTGTGCCAGGCCTCCCTTTCCTCTTTATAACCAAGCAGCTCTTCAACTACAGCACTTTCCTCTTTACAGAAAAACAGTGCAAGAGGCCTGTGATCTCTCCTGTGTCCTGAGGGCCGCGTGCAGAGACTGTCGGGGACCCTGGGGAGCAGGCAGCAGGCACGTGCAGGAGGAGGCTGGGCACAGAGCCTGGGTACTGAAGACTGGATGAAGGCCCCAGAGCTCTGCTTTCCCTGCCCTATTTCAGTCCAAACCACTCAAGACTGACCACTCACGCATGGCTGCCTCTGGGCACAAGCCTTCTCTTTTCCAAACACTTAATACATTGCGACCCAGCCACCAAGCCCGCCCTCCCTCCCAACTGCTGAAAAATGGGAGCTGGCTTCAAGAAAAGAAAAAAAAAAAATCTGATGTCTAAGAAGGCTGGAGTGAAAACGTGGGTGGTACTACAGTAAGGCTGGAATAATGCAAGAGGGAGTCAAAAAAACGGGAATGGAAGGAACTCTGCTCTCTGCCCCTGCTCCTCCCTGGCCAGACCAGAGAGGAGGACAGGACAGAGGGAGAAAATTCCGGAGGGGTGGCTCCCCAAAGTGTGCTGTCCACGGAGCAGCAAGTCAGGTTGAGGAGGGGCTGGTGAAGAGGGTGGGCTGCAGGCGTGGCTGGAAGAAAGTCCTGCTCCAATGAGAGCAAGACTGGATGAGCACTGGGAGTCAGCTCTGCGGCACGTCAGTCAAGAAGTGTTCTGAGGCCTCTGTTTCTGGGGCGGGGAGGTGCTGCCCTGCTAATGCCAGACGCATGGCAGAGAGGACGCCACCCAGGAGGATCCACTCTTGGATCACAGCTAGGAAGTCCTCATTGTGAGGACAAAAACAGTCAAGCCTGAAGGTGGGGACAGCACCGGCCACACCCAAGGAATGGAAAGCTCCGCGCCAGGGACCGTGCTGTGGCTGACAAGAGCTTCCCGGGGGTCCGTTCTTCCTTGCTGGGAACCTATGGGCCGTGCTGTAGCGTACAGGATGAGGAAAATGACTGGACCCCCGCCCTTGGGGAGCTGGAACAGTCCAGCGCTAACTAGGTTGACCCATTTCCTGGGATTTGGTTTTAGGTGCAGATGTAGGATCCAGCAGAGCCCTAACTCTGGTTCCCAGTTAAGACAAAAATAAATAACTCACTCTAGTTCTAGACAGTCTAGCACAGCTTGAAGCCTCCTTCACCCAGAGCCAGTGCATGCTACAGATGGGAGATGCAGCAAAAACTCCAAACAGAAAGCAAAGAATGACTCACATACAAAGGACAAGTCCCTTAGAGGTGGTCCACTGGGGCAATTTCTCAAACACACTCCCAGGACTTGGAGGCAGTGGGTGGCGCTGGTGGTGGAGGTGAAGAGGTGAGGCCCCACTATCTTCACAATTTCTACACCCACTTCCTTTTACAGCCAACACTGAGGCACAAAGGGGAACATAGTTATCCAGGATCATAAAAAGGGACGGTAGCAGTCCACTGTTCCCTTGGTTACAAACAAATACGCCAGAGAATGGGGGAAGGGGAGACCAAGATCCAAGCCTGCAGAGGCCCGTGTGCCAGCCGGCAGCGTTTCAGCCCAGACGGCCGCTGCCCAGGCCTTCTGGCTTCCTCGGGGTGTGTCCCCCCACTTCCTGTGGCCCAGGGCCTCTCCTGGCAGCGCTAATGCCGATCTGGAAATCAAACTGCCGTTCCAGCTGCTGTTACGGAGGCTGGGTTCCCCCCTGACCAAGAGCACTCTCACGTCAAAGGCCCTGGCCTGTGCCATCTCAGCCAAATCCTTGAAAGCAGAGCCGCAGCCAGGGGCCCCAGGGAAGCAGAGGAGGTGTGCAAACAAACTGAGTGAGGAGCTGCAGCTGTGATCTGGACCAGCAAACTCCAAGCTCTCCAAGGGCCCATGGTCCCCGAGGGACTGAACAATACCCAACCCTGGCTGAGTAACTCCTAAAACGAAGGCTCTTTTGTGCCAGGCCTCCCTTTCCTCTTTATAACCAAGCAGCTCTTCAACTACAGCACTTTCCTCTTTACAGAAAAACAGTGCAAGAGGCCTGTGATCTCTCCTGTGTCCTGAGGGCCGCGTGCAGAGACTGTCGGGGACCCTGGGGAGCAGGCAGCAGGCACGTGCAGGAGGAGGCTGGGCACAGAGCCTGGGTACTGAAGACTGGATGAAGGCCCCAGAGCTCTGCTTTCCCTGCCCTATTTCAGTCCAAACCACTCAAGACTGACCACTCACGCATGGCTGCCTCTGGGCACAAGCCTTCTCTTTTCCAAACACTTAATACATTGCGACCCAGCCACCAAGCCCGCCCTCCCTCCCAACTGCTGAAAAATGGGAGCTGGCTTCAAGAAAAGAAAAAAAAAAAATCTGATGTCTAAGAAGGCTGGAGTGAAAACGTGGGTGGTACTATAGTAAGGCTGGAATAATGCAAGAGGGAGTCAAAAAAACGGGAATGGAAGGAACTCTGCTCTCTGCCCCTGCTCCTCCCTGGCCAGACCAGAGAGGAGGACAGGACAGAGGGAGAAAATTCCGGAGGGGTGGCTCCCCAAAGTGTGCTGTCCACGGAGCAGCAAGTCAGGTTGAGGAGGGGCTGGTGAAGAGGGTGGGCTGCAGGCGTGGCTGGAAGAAAGTCCTGCTCCAATGAGAGCAAGACTGGATGAGCACTGGGAGTCAGCTCTGGGGCACGTCAGTCAAGAAGTGTTCTGAGGCCTCTGTTTCTGGGGCGGGGAGGTGCTGCCCTGCTAATGCCAGACGCATGGCAGAGAGGACGCCACCCAGGAGGATCCACTCTTGGATCACAGCTAGGAAGTCCTCATTGTGAGGACAAAAACAGTCAAGCCTGAAGGTGGGGACAGCACCGGCCACACCCAAGGAATGGAAAGCTCCGCGCCAGGGACCCTGCTGTGGCTGACGAGAGCTTCCCGGGGTCCGTTCTTCCTTGCTGGGAACCTATGGGCCGTGCTGTAGCGTACAGGATGAGGAAAATGACTGGACCCCCGCCCTTGGGGAGCTGGAACAGTCCAGCGCTAACTAGGTTGACCCATTTCCTGGGATTTGGTTTTAGGTGCAGATGTAGGATCCAGCAGAGCCCTAACTCTGGTTCCCAGTTAAGACAAAAATAAATAACTCACTCTAGTTCTAGACAGTCTAGCACAGCTTGAAGCCTCCTTCACCCAGAGCCAGTGCATGCTACAGATGGGAGATGCAGCAAAAACTCCAAACAGAAAGCAAAGAATGACTCACATACAAAGGACAAGTCCCTTAGAGGTGGTCCACTGGGGCAATTTCTCAAACACACTCCCAGGACTTGGAGGCAGTGGGTGGCGCTGGTGGTGGAGGTGAAGAGGTGAGGCCCCACTATCTTCACAATTTCTACACCCACTTCCTTTTACAGCCAACACTGAGGCACAAAGGGGAACATAGTTATCCAGGATCATAAAAAGGGACGGTAGCAGTCCACTGTTCCCTTGGTTACAAACAAATACGCCAGAGAATGGGGGAAGGGGAGACCAAGATCCAAGCCTGCAGAGGCCCGTGTGCCAGCCGGCAGCGTTTCAGCCCAGACGGCCGCTGCCCAGGCCTTCTGGCTTCCTCGGGGTGTGTCCCCCCACTTCCTGTGGCCCAGGGCCTCTCCTGGCAGCGCTAATGCCGATCTGGAAATCAAACTGCCGTTCCAGCTGCTGTTACGGAGGCTGGGTTCCCCCCTGACCAAGAGCACTCTCACGTCAAAGGCCCTGGCCTGTGCCATCTCAGCCAAATCCTTGAAAGCAGGTTTTTTTTTTTTTTTTTTAATTTTCTTAAAGCATGTGAGGGGAGAACAGATGATGCCCTCTATTTGAGATCAATACAGTAATTATGTTGGACGAGCTCTCAGAACTAACTTCAGGGGAACTGAGACAGCTTCGGGGGATGGCAAGGCGTGAAAACACAGTGTGAGAAGAGCCACCGCGTTTCCGGTGCCTGTGGATGGAGCCCATCTGGCAGCAGGCTCCACTTCTTCAGGGAATGTGGTCTTATCTCTGCTGGGGTCGGGGTGGACACAGCCGTGGCTGAGTCCAGTAATGAGCTGGAGCAGCTCTCAATGCTGGAGGCAGAACAGCGTCCCCTAGAAAAGGCCAGACAACTCCTGGCAAGTTAAAAGGTGACTTGATTCACCAGATCAATTCTACAACCTCTTCCCAAACTCTTAACGAGCCTCAGAAAAAAATACTTAACTCTTACCATATGAACAAATGTCACCAGCTTGTCTGAAACATATGCATTTTTTTTAAGAGTGCTGAATGTAATATGGTAAGCAAGTAACACAGCAATCATTTGATAAAACAGGTCCTGGGGCTTATCTGTTTGGAAAGTTCCCCCAGAAGCACAAGAAATACTCTTGACAAGTATTATTCCAGAAGTCTCAAGAGGTTAAATAAAGAATGAAAAACAAGATTCTCAGGTCAGAAAGGAGCCTGTAGCACTGGCCCCAGCCCTCTGCTCTGTTTCGCGCCTGCACAGCTCTGCCTCTGAGGCTCATGGCACCTGTTACTGATGTTCTTGGCAATGACAATCAAGACACCGGAAGCTGCTGCTCTGGGGCAGAACCTGTCTATCAGAGAGGCATAAATCGTCAACACTCATTCTAAACGTGTTTTGAATTCCTTTCAATGTGACTCTGCAAATAAACATAGAGTTAAGGTGCCTTATTGTTTGTCCACTAGCTTTGTTTTCCTTATGGGCCAAGAGGAAATATCTATGCAGCAGGGTGAGCAAACACACCTGTCCAGCCATTATTTAAATTCTCCGGCAGCTCTGCTCTGTGGGTAACAAGACCTCTTTTTGAAGACTTGCAGAAGGTTCTGTAGCGTTTCCTCACAAAGGCGAACGTCAACTTACAAAGAATGATACAAAGTAACTTTTCCAACAAAAATGTATCATTGTTTGGTTCTCGGCATGGAAGGGTAAACAAGGCAGCAAATACTGCTCTAAGAGATAATACCGGAAGCAAGACAAAGCCAAGCCAAGTAACTTCTTAATTACGAGGTAAATGCTGAGATGATCTGCAGCACCATGACCCAAATTCTCAAACGTGCCCTTCCGATGCCCACCTACACATGCAGGTGCGATCTGAACAGCTAGCAGACTCCGCAGCCCAATTAGCTCAAAAGCTAGACTTGGAAAAAACCCACAGATGTTTGGGATGGAGTCTTCTGTCTCCCTACTGGGTTCTTTGGCCCTCAGGACACAGCAAATACTGCTCTAAGAGATAATACCGGAAGCAAGACAAAGCCAAGCCAAGTAACTTCTTAATTACGAGGTAAATGCTGAGATGATCTGCAGCACCATGACCCAAATTCTCAAACGTGCCCTTCCGATGCCCACCTACACATGCAGGTGCGATCTGAACAGCTAGCAGACTCCGCAGCCCAATTAGCTCAAAAGCTAGACTTGGAAAAAACCCACAGATGTTTGGGATGGAGTCTTCTGTCTCCCTACTGGGTTCTTTGGCCCTCAGGACTCGACATGAAGCTGTTGCTCCGTGAAATGCCAGACCAAGTGTTACCTTTTTACAAAGGTCTGTGACTTGTATTTTAATGAATAAAGGACTTATGTTAATAATCAAATCCCCAGCCAAAATTGAAATCTACACATTGCCTGGGTTTTGGGGGTGGCAAACTGCCAGCCTTCACAATCAGAAACAGTTGGTGACAAACCCTGCCCTTGGGGTTACTCTAGGGTGGCACACATGCCATTGGCAAAGGGGTGAGAATCTTCTTAAAATGAAAACGCTGGCTGTTCTTGAGACTGAACTCTGGTCACAATCCCCTGTAACACTGAATAAGCGAACATTCAAATGCCAGAAAGGATGTGACACTCCTTCGTGATTCTGAAACAGGAAAGGCAGGCTCCGATGCTTACTTCACCTCAGCAGTTTGTTGAGAGAGACAAGTCACCTCTTGGGTATTTCAAATGGGTTATTAAATCCTAGCATTCACTTCAAATATTAACCAGGGCCTGGTCAACAAGCCCATGACTACACAGACCAGCCAACTGGCCATTTAGGGTATTAACAGATTTCGAGGAATTCTCTGGTGGGCCACTCACTGCTGTGGGCCTGGAATTCAATCTCTGGTCTAAGAACTAAGGTCTCAGAAGCTCTGCAGCAAGCTCCCTCACCCCCCCAAAAAAGGAATTAAAAATGGAATAATAAATTGGCTCTGGATTCTGACGTTACAGAAACAAAGGGACGTTCACTTCTTTTTAACTGGGCAGAAAGGTTAACTGTAATTCTAACCAATAAAGTTCATTAATACAATGAACTAATACACAGATACTTACTCCCCCCTAGGAATGAGGACATCCAAATGGGGACCTACATTCCAGGGAGGTCACAACTTTGTACCAGAATGGCACATAGCACCCATTAGATTGGGATTGAGGAATGGAAAGAAATATAACAGGGGTAGGGGGTGGCAGTGACTTCAAGCTTCATTTTACCTTTCACAGAAAACTCTTACACTTAAAGACAGAAACGAACACATGCATGACGTGAGAAACCTGATGGAAAAAGTCTTTGCACCTTACAGTACTCATCAGCCATGGAGACAACTGACCTATCAGTTCAGACAAGGCAAGAATGGACTTCAGGTTCCCCGCTGTACCTGTTTTCCCTGTACTAAACGGTGAGGTGCTGATGCGGGCCACAAATTCATGTACACAGTACTGCGTAACTCTGGGGACCAGGGCTGGGAGATCCCAGCCCAAGGCTTCTCAGCAGGGGTGGCCTGTGCATGCTCTGGGGCCTAAGCATTTCTAAAAAAGCCTCACAGCGCCGCTGGTCCTACGGGGGCCACAGACGAGTTGGGCGCGCAGAACATGGTTGGGTTGTGGGGGCCCACCCCACTCCTACCCATTCTGCAGAGTTAACAAAGGAGCCGGTACTGGCTTATCAGCCTGAAAGACTTATCACAGGGTGTTATTTTGTACCAATGCACGAGGGAAAAAGACTCAAGTAACACATCTGAAACTGCGATTAACAGCAAACTGGGAAAGGGTATCAGATTTCTGGGGACTACTGACATGTTTATGTCAATCCTCAGAAAGAACCGTCTCTGGCCAAACAGCTTCTTAGTAGGCAGAAGGAAGCAGCTGCCTCACGCATGAGGTGAACCACACACAGGCCTTTACCCTGGGGAAGGAGCGGGGCTTGGCGTGTTACTATTTTATGTTCAGCTTCATGGGGTGGGGGTGGGGGTGGGGCGGGGAAATCTAAACATCAGAAGAGTAGTTCACGATCTAAGCCAGAAGTCCTTTTCCCTGTGTCAGCCTCAGGGTGGGACCCACAGGTTCCAAGAATGGATAGCTTCTGAGGGTCCTGTGTGCCATGCACACTCTCACACAGACTCGTTAAAACACCCCCTGCCTCCTCAGGGGTACAGACTAAAGACACTGCAAACACAGATGGAAAACACAGGCAAGGAGTTGTAATTTTACCAAACAGCCATAATTACTCTGATAAAAAAGAGCTGTTCCAACGGGATGCTGCCAAGGTTACTGGTTCTCAAATTGAAACCTGCCTCCCCAGTCCAGGATTTCAGCTTAAATTTTCAGAAAAGGGAGGGGTTAAAAAAAAAGAAAAAAAAAAAAAAGCCAGCAAAACCCCAGGCTAAATAAAGTGTTAGCAAGGGAGATGTCTTGAGTCAGCATCTCGGCCCAAAACTCTATAGAGTATGTACATACTCAGAGAAAACAGAAACAAGCTCCAGTCTTCGATTCCATCTGAAAATCTTGAGTTTTCTCAAGAATACTGTTTTGCTTCTACGCTGCTAATCAACAATAATCCTGAACTGGATAACAGGGCACACTCCATCCACACATTTTTTTCTTTGTTAAATAATGTGATGTAGAAGATCTTTTCTGGGCATTTCAGAAGAATGAAAGAGAGGAAGTGAGGGAATTCCCTGGCTGTCCAGTAGTTAAGACTCCACGCTTCCAGTGCAGAGGGCGTGGTGGGTTCCATCCCTGGTCAGGGAATAAAGATCCCACATGCTGTGCAACATGGCAAAAGAGAGGAGAGGGGAGTGAGATCCAAGAGATGGGATCTGGAGGCTGGGAAGATGAAACTTTATATATAAAAATCTGTGTTATCATCCAAATGGACTTCAGGCCATTTTACTCTTCTGATAAGGTGGTCAGATTTCTCCAAAGGGCAAGGTGTTATCTGATTTCCCACTTCTGAATAATGGGCTTTCTTCACAGCTCAGTTGGTGAAGAATCCGCCTGCAACGCACCCCTGTTCGATTCCTGGGTCAGGAAGATCCCCTGGAGGAGAGATAGGCTACCCGCTCTGGTATTCTTGGGTTTCCCTGGTGGCTCAGCTGGTGTAAAGAATCCATCTGCAATGCAGGAGACCTGGGTTCAATCTTCCCTGGGTTGGGAAGATCCCCTGGAGAAGGGAGAGGCTACCCACTCCAGTATACTGGCCTGGAGAATTCCATGGTACAGTCAATGGGGTGGCCAAGAGTTGGACACGACTGAGCGACTTTCACTTTCCTCTGAGTAACAGCAGCACTGGAGGATACTATCTCGTGCAATACAGTCGCCACCCCTTCCACAAGGCCTGACAGTGAACAGCCTCGGGCGACCAAAACGACACAGGAGCCCCTGGCTCATTGCAGGGGACGCACAGGTGTCCCCTCCTCTTCCCAACACTGAGCGAGACCAACCACAGGCAGCGTGTGAGGGGGGTGTCCTGGGGCTGACACAGGAGACTGATCTGAAGACACTTTCCCACAATTACAGCAAGTTCTTCACTTTCATGCTTTATTGAAAGTAAAATATGAATCAAAGACAGGTACTGGTAAGCAGGTTATGTCTCTAAAGAATCACTTTTAGTTCGGAGCAGAATGTTGTCCCATCTACTGTGATACAAATTCTTCACGGACCAATGCATCTGGTATGAAACTCGAGCAAGGAAATAGAATGGAACGTTTTTCCCCTCCCGTGACTATAAATCTCATATGTAAACATGATTTACTGATACTGCTACTAAAGTTGTTCAGTCTTTTACTCGCCCTTTCCCTCCCACCACCCCCCTTAAATATAAAATTTGAAACATTTCCTTCAAGTCTGATGGCCTTCAGTGCAATCTGCTTTATTTGACATAAGGCATTTTGGAACAGTCACTTTTTTGAATGGTTTTCTGCCTTTTGGAAGAGTCATGTAATGGTTTAATTCTTAAATCCACCTTTTCTTTAATGCCCTAACATGTCAAACTCCTCTTCCCTTCTGGTCATTTCTGAGCAGTCAGCAAGTGTTCAAAAAGGTTAATGTCCAAGTAGACCAGTACCTGGGGAAAGAAACACACGTGGAGGCACAGTTGTAAGCTGCAAGGTTAAGGGTTCACGTATCCCATTTGCATCACCAACAGGGAATATTCAACTCAATGAGTAAGCACAGAAGCCCTTTGACACTGAAAATAAGAAAATCTATCAGCTGTCTCCAGGCTTTCAGCTAACGCACATTTCTGTTGAAAGCCATGCGGCTCGTATACATTATCTTAACACAAGGTAATCAAATTTTATTGAAGCTTTCATTTGATGGCCGTTTTTCATAAAAGAAAAAAAAATAGTTCTGCTTTGTTTGAACCACTTTGGGAGTTTCTTTGCAGTGGGAACGTGTACACAAAAAGCTGCACTGAGAGGGAGGCTTTACTGGGGCCAGTAGCCTGGCTCACTTGTTTGGAACCCCTGGTTTTTGATTCAACCTCATTCTTTGGCAAAAGTCACAACCTGTCATGGACCTCTGGGACTAGGCCACAAAGAATCAAAATGGCAATAGTTAAATTTGTGAAAGTCAAAGGTCTGAATTCAACTGTGTGCAGAACCCTAGTGGCCAGGATGCAGGAGAAGGCATCGCCGTTTATCCATTTAAAGCGATAATCCAAGAGATGCCTTAATCCTACATAGAGAAATGAAACCTTTTCACTGAACCTAATGTAGTTCAGCAGATTCTTCTCCTCTCATTCTTATCAGTTACAAACTGTTTTGCTATAAGATGGGACTGATAAGAGGAATTGGAAAAAGGTTAAGTATAAAAATGAAAATGCCACTAGCTAAGTGCCCAACTTCCCCCCAAAACGAGACAGAAAAAGCACAGTGGACATCTGGCAGTGGATACATCTAACACACAGGCCCGATCCGAGGCTTGAGTGCTGATACAGATAATGAAGAAGCTTGAATAAAAAATGCATTTAACTAAAATTAATTTCAGTCATGAGACTCAGATTGAATTAAATTTTAAAATCAAATTATAGGCTTCACATTAATAGAAAATTACAGTATGACTGTGACACTCATGAACAAAGCATGACAAATGTAACTTACCTTTAAACCCTTCTTCTGGCATACACACTGGAAGGAAAAAAAAAAAAGAATTCCACATTGAAGACTGTTGCTACAGACAGCAATAAGTTCACTTCAATGCCGAAGATAAAATAGCTTTTAATAACCTTACTCACCTATAAAGGTTACCTTTGAAGTTACGGATAGTATCAAACGGCAATCTTTGTTTTCATTTTTATAAAAGCAATACATATGCATCATTGAAAAAGAGAGATACTGGAAGAACAAGGGCTGTGACTGGAGCCAGCATTCTGCACGACTGGGGAGGGCTGGGGGGGGCCCCCTCCTGTCCCCCTCCTCCTGTGCCCACACTCTACAGGGAGCAGCTTTCAGCCCTTGCGGCCACGTCTTCTGGTGTTTAACCTCAGCATTCCTAGATGCTTCTGTTGCTAATTCACAATTTTTGGTAATACCTAATAGTTTCCTCAAAGATAGAACCACCGCTAACATAACACATGGCCCCTACCCATCCTCTTGACACACTGATATTTCTTGTCGTTAAGCCAATCTCCAGTGTCTACACTACTTTTTCACTCCTCGACAGCGTCCCTGGTTGAACGCGCTGGGGTGCCTTGGTGATCGTTCTTGTCTGGCGTGACTCTGTCTCTCTGGGGTTACTAGCTGCTGCGTTATTTATGTGTTTCATTTTCTCTGTACCACCTCTGATTCAAGGGTAGACTCCTCAGGACAGTCATCCGCCACCTCCACGTCCCCCAGGAAGCGTGCTCCCACCTGCAGTGGGCGTGCTCCCATCTGCAGTGCTTCGTGCTGGACGCACGGGAACTGCCCCCTTGCCTTCTTCTAGGGCATCTACTCCTGTGTTGGATCCGTTTTCAGGTTCCACTGTTGACATCTTTCTTCTTACTCTTGTTTAACAGAGTACACCCTCCCAGAGCAAACGGTAGGTGAGAAAGAAATTTTTTGAGGCCTTATGTTCACAGAGCCACCAAACGCGTGTAACAGAATAGTCTAGTCAGAGAATTCTAGATGAAGCTCACACTTCCTCATTCTCCTGTGGGCACTGGCCCGCTGGTTCGTCCTTGCCTCTTCATCTCGGGAGTCTGACTGGTTTCCCTTCCATACCTCTAAATGTTTTTAGGATCCTAATCTCTAGATTTGCTCTGAATTGGACCCGGGCCTTGGCGCACCTGTTTTTATTTTCATGAACTGTCTTCTGTTCTCTGAGCGCTCCCTACATGCAGACGGTTTGCTCTTGCTCTCGTATCGTTTACAGTTAAAGCTTCCTTGTGCTTCCCGCATCACCTACTTCCTGCCCAGCCTGTTGACTGATGTCTTTCGGCTCCACGCTGCCCTCTGCCGCACTGTCCGGAGCTCTCTGGCTGTCCGCTCCCACGTACAGAAGTGTGAGGGACTAAAAAGATGGCTGAAAACTGGTTTGCCTTCACCCAAAGGTACCTGGGAGATGAACTACTTTTGAAAAAATAGCTGTAGGCTCTTTCCTTGAATTGCTCTGGCTTCCACTGTGGGAGGGAAGAGACGGGCTGCCAGTGTCTGAACAAAGGGCTGCTCTCCTTATCTGGGAGGTAAGACGTCTTATTCTCACCTTTCTAGTTTAATTCCTTCAAAGAAACACAAACTCTACAGGTCAAGAAGGGGCACTGAGTGGATGTAAAGGGAAGGGCTGTGAGGATGTGTGCAGTGGTGAGCCGTCTAACTGCTTCTTACACAGTCTCCAACCTGCCTTTAGGCTGGGACCTCACCCCTATGTTCAAAGGCACCCGGGGCATCTAATTCCTGTGTGCCTGCCAAAGGCTCTGCAACCTGAATTAGCTCTGCTTTTTGTTGACCTCGTCTATCTGCAGGCTTACATCTGTTTCAGCTTCCTACAGTAAACTAAATACTACTACACTTTCCTCCATTTTCCCAGTTTTCATAGATATCATTCTTTAAAAAGAGCACTAACGGTAAGACTCTACCTTAGCATGTAGAAGCTTTACTGAAGCTTAAAAGTAAGCACACTGTAGACTAAAGATTCAATAACGAAAACCCCACCATCGCTGAGCAAGTTCCTCAACAGTTCCCCAAACAAACTGGCCTTTTACCTTGCATGACATCGTCCATTGCAGCATAATCTGCAATTGGTTCATCAGCCTAGAAAACAAATGAAGACAATTCAAAACTGCACGAGAATGGAAGCCAGGATGAGGAGAGCGCCCAACCTCCTAACACAAAAGGCTGGCCACGGAGTTGACCAGCATGTTGCTCCCGGACACAAACACTGTCCAGTGGAAAACAGCGTTCAAGCCAGAGCTGGCAATATCCAGGATGAACAAACGGCACCCTGTTGAGTGGGCCAAAACTCATCACCCCCATAACTGCATAGACTGCACACTGGATGTGGCACTGCTTTCCTGCTCCTCAGACACTTTTTAGATGCAGCAAGGTTCAGATATCCTCATTTAATGGATATGATTTCAGGAGCCAATGATGACAGCGTGAGTTGCGAGAAGTAAAATCAGGATGGTCCTCAAAAAATGCCAATTAGGTTAAAAATACATTTTCATCTTTCCCCACCATCAAGTATGAAATACCCATGTCCTTTTAAAGGCAAGGAGAGAGTGCTGAGTCTGAGCTTGTGGTAGGATTAGCTGCAAGGGCAAAGAGGACAACGACCAGTACAGACTCCAGCTGCCCACCTGAAGTGCAAACCCATCAGTGACACAGGCTGCTTCTAGGATTTCAGACCGGGCTCTTCTGATTCAGCAAACCAAACAGGTTTTCAGAGTTAATTCCACAGAACCTACAGTTCCAAGAAAACCAAGCAGAGGGAGGGGGCGGGAGGCAGGATGAGGGGCGTGTGTATGCGCGTGTGAAGGGCCAGATATGGACCTGCATCACCACTGCCAGGGCCTAACTTTATCTGGCCAGAATTGAGGCTCTGCCTATGAACAACACGCTCCCCAGTTCAGAAACCTGCAGAATATTCTAACACATCACGTCGGGGGCTTGCATCTAGCCACCCAGAAACAAAAGAGGCAGAGGAAAGTGACGAAATCAGGCCCTGCCTGAGGGAGAGGAGGCCTGGGCTAAGCAGGCTGGCTCAATGAATCTTCATCCATGACAGTCGCAGAAGCCCCGGCTTTCCAAAACACACCTGTCTCTTTTAAACCTTTTCTCCCCAAGGTCAAGTTTCATATCCTGGACAAGAATCTCACTAAGCCAACTACAGGTACTTTGACTACTGTGGCCAAGCCTTGATTCTTATGTTTCTTTCCGAGCTTAACTGGCTGGTACTTCTGAGGAGGGGTGTGGGGAGGATGTTTTAATAGGTAGAAGTATGGTTAAGTATTTCACCAATCCAGAATTTAGGGAGGAGGTTAAATCTAGATTAATTTAAACAAGAATTATGAAAAGCCCACACACCAAGAGACTGTCTGACCTGCTCTAAGTCTCTGGCGGCTCCTCCAGAGATGCAGCTGACTCACAGCGGTAGCTTGTTGCCACATTCTGCCCAGGACCTGGGAACCTCAGCCACCACTGCACCCGCTCTCCACACGGGAGCCCCCTGAACCCCGCAGGCGCAGGAGCCGCTCACCTTTAACAGGATCACAGACTCAGGGGTGACGCCTAGAGTTCCGAGGGTGGCACAGTCGTCACTCAGAATCTTTCCATCAATTGACAGGTTCTGGTCAAAAGGAGCAACTGAAAACGCATGCATGATCTGTGCCAATGTAAAAGAGACAAAGGTCTGTATGAAACAGAGCATTGAGACTTAATACCCTGTGTGAATAAATAATTCTAAGGAAGAAATAAAAGACTTCAGAATACAAAAGATACTATGGTTTGCAATCAGCCCACTTGCTTCATTCCTCTTGAAACTGTAATCCCAATATATCTGGGAACATCCTTAGGCCTGTTAGAGAATCAGGAGACAGCTGTACCCCATCCTTAGGAGGCCAATCAGGAGACAGCTGTACCCCCAGGTCCTTTTGTTCTGCATCTTACAACCCCTCGGTGGGTGGGGGTGCGGAGAAATCAAACAGAAGAGGGATAACAACACTGGCCTCCTCCCTGTTAGGCCGGATTCATAACCGGACTTCTCCAAAGGACCTCAGGCCCTGAGTGGCAAGCAGAGGCTGCTTAAACAGGGATCATCACTGATCCTCCTATGGAACAACTGAGCCTATTTCTGGTGAGAAAGGACAGTTCTACCAAAGCCAGCCCAGCACATGGGCATCAGGCAGAGCCAACAGCTCCAGGTTCATAAACATGACCCAGGAAGAAGAAAGCACAGCGATGGAGGTGTTCTGGTATCAACTTTAACGAAGGCAATGTCACAACTGCCTGAGTGCATGAATGCTA
Source organism: Oreotragus oreotragus (assembly GCA_006410675.1). Classification (NCBI taxonomy): domain Eukaryota; kingdom Metazoa; phylum Chordata; class Mammalia; order Artiodactyla; family Bovidae; genus Oreotragus; species Oreotragus oreotragus. The sequence goes on from SJYX01004920.1 coordinate 313,143, forward strand.
GTTCACAGGGCCTCAATGGGATGCACAGGGTCTCTGCACCATCGCAGAGAGTGGACGAACAGCAAACACCTCCAGACACGAGTACCGTCACGCAGGGGTGGAGGCTCCTACTTTGTATTTTGAGCCCACAGACAAGGACATTTCTATTTATTCAACAACTAATGAAAAGACCCTGATGCTGGGAAAGACTAAAGGCAGGAGGAGAAGGGGCTGACAGAGGATGAGACGGTTGGATGGCATCACCAACTCAACGGACATGGGTTTGGGTAGACTCCGAGAGTTGGTGATGGACAGGGAGGCCTGGCGTGTTGCAGTCCATGGGGCCGCAAATAGTCGGACACAACTGAGCGACTGAACTGAACAGAATGAAGATTTATTACACCGTGTGTTGAATATTGTGCTAGGTATTGGAACGATAAAGGTGAGTAGTAATCCCACCCCAGAGAGGTCCAGAGGGAAAAAAACCAAGCAGTGAAGCTGGTGGCAGAAAGCACACACAGAGCTGGCGGAGCACACAGAAGGGAGGAGTACGCTGTGTAACTGAAGGCCAAGACAGGTTTTGCAGAAGAGATGTTGTCAAAGATGAACAGCGCTTCCTAATGAGGAGAAACTGATATTTCAGAGTGAGAGAACAGGCCGAGGGCATGGAAGTCTATGGCCTACAGTATGATAATTCATGAACCGTTAAGTGCAAGGAGAATGCTTCAGGAGAATTGACATCCTACAGGTCTGGTGACGAGCGAGTGCAGCACGGTTGCTCTAGGAAGCCTAACAGGAACAATGAAAGCTCTGTTCCTACAGCTTCATGCTGCTTGCCATGACGTGCGGGTGCAGGTGTATTTATTGGCTGAAATGAGGAAATGCAATAAGCAAATTAGGAAAATTTCCTCCTTCCTAAGGCAGGCAATACCACCTGCTCAAAATCCATCTTAGGGAAAATGGAACAAGACAATTAAATACTGAACATGTTTTGAGAAAAGGGATGAATTTGTACTTCATTTACATTATGGCCTCATAGGTGGATGAATTAAGCAACTATAAATGGATATGGTGGCCATCCTATTAACCTGGAAATGTGGTCTACCCCAGGGAAGAGGCGCCGTGAAACATAAAAACATGCACTACATGCTTGAAAACTCACCCACCACCACCAGCTGAGGGTCACATGCATGCCCACCAAGCTGGCATGGTGCTCAGGCGGGGCGGCAAAAACCCGTCTACTGGGAGGTTTTGAAAGCACTGAGGGGGAATTACGATTCACTGCCCTGTCTTTCGACTGTTTGGATCCAGTGGTCCTCCACGTAAGGAAGGGGGAGGGGAGGAAGGACACGGCAGAGGAGCCACCTGGGGCGTGCACATCAGGGGGGCTTCCTGTCCAGAGCTGCTGCCTTCTAACAACTGTCTGCAGGTGACATGCTCCGAGATGGAGGCTCTTTCTGCTGACTTTTGATTTACTCTTTTAAAAGGGCGAGTCCACAATAAAAGCAGCACGGGCTCTGACAATGTCTTGATCCACAGGGGCTGTTTCTGTAATTTAAAGGTCTGGAATGTTTCGAGGTTTACCACTGGCAAGCAGAAAGCCGGTGACAGAAACAAGCTTTCTCAGATGTAAAAGCTACAATAACAGCATAAAGATATTACGCCAACACATTTATTTTCAGAGCCACGGGTTCAACCAAGGGAAATAATGTTCCTGGGACAATCTGGAAAAGAACACCCTCAAAGGAAGCCTATACTTTTGCCTCAATTACAATGATAAATATCAGCACAAGGGAAAACGCGTAACCAGTACACTACGCCACATGAAAGTAGCAGAGAGGGAAACCGGGTCAGCTTTTGGGATCTGTACCAGTGATCAAACAGCTAAGGGGCCAGATTTTCTTTTTCATGGACAGCTTGAATACATCATCAGCCTGTTTCCTGGGTTTGGGGATGTGCCGTCGGCACCCTCATTTATAGTACTTTCGCGTTCCTACCAGGAAACAACGCCATGAGGCGTTTCCATCACTCATCCACTGAGCAGATGTGCAGAAGCAATGGCGGGGAAGAGGGGTGGAGTAGGAAGAGACTGGGAATGATCTAAAATGAACCATTAAATGGCTGTCACTATTTCTCCTCATTATTGGAAAGCTACTCAGAACTGGCTCAAGGTTTCAGAATCCCCCAAACACTTTCCCTCTTCACAGATTCTTGGCTATTTTTGAAAACTTTGAAGCTCTTTCTAAAGGAAGAGTTATTTGAATTTGGGGACCCGACAAGTATTATTCTAAACTCCCAACAGCTCAATACTTAGGTGCAAAGCAGAAACTCATGAAGGTCCCGTAAGTTCAGAGCATGATTAAACAGATGTTATACTTTCCTCACCTGGATTTTCAATTCTTTCAATGTTTGATTAGCAGAAACGAGAAGAGCTTTCTCACCACGAACTTTTCTGTGTCGCATACTCCGCCGAATAACTTGCTTCTGATAGGCTATATAATTTTGATGGGAGATCTTTTGCCGCTTTGTTCCTCCATTGCTCTATAAAGATCCAGAAAAAAGCACTGAAATTACCCACACCATGACCCTGCTCAAACTTTACAACACAAGGAAAAGCAGTTTATCAGAATGTTAACCATTTGAAATTCTGTTTCAACAGTGAGTAGGAACTCACTGAAGGTTCTTAGAAGGCAATTAAAGTCCTTGAACTGCACACAAGCTCCAGGATTTAAAAATGTATGTATTATAAAAAGGACATTTAAAAGTGGTGGGGCGGGGGGAGCAGGCCAGAAAAAGAAAAAGCAGAAGGGAAGGTTTGACCTTAAGTCGGAAAAACACAGTTACAATACACTGAATCCTACCTCATCTGTGTATTAAACATTTCCTTCTTTTAGTGAATGACACAGACACTAACTATAAACTGCTGAGAACTTTAAAAAACTTACAAAGGTTTGCCTTTGAAATTGCAAAAATGTTTGACTTGAAACTAATCAGATATTTAGATCTAGCTCGCAAATCACAGAAAATACAGGGGCAAGAAGCAAGTTAAAACGAGTAACATAAGGAGGCAATCAGCTGACGCTAGAATGTGAGACAATCTACTCAATGCAAGAAAAGGAACTGGTCTCGTCAGTGTCAGAAAGGGAAAGACAAGGGGGCAGAGGCCAGGTGGCTGTTCTGGAAAAAAGCCTAAAGTGACACAAAACCATGTGCATCTTGGCTGCATGCTGGTTTGAGGAGGAAAAATTGTTTAAGGCGCATTTGGGAAAGCTGAAGAAATCTGATTACAGGTAAACAGGATATTGCCTTTTTTGATAAGAACTGGTTTAAGAACTTAGGGCTATCCCTGGTGGCTCAGAGGTTAAAGTGTCTGCCTCCACTGCGGGAGACCCGGGTTCGATCCCTGGGTCAGGAACACCCGCTGGGGAAGGAAATGGCAACCCACTCCAGTATTCTCGCCTGGGGAATCCCATGGACGGAGGCACCTGTCGTAAAGAGTCGGACACGACTGAGCGACTTCACCTCACCTCACCTTAAGAACTTAAGAGGTGAAATGCCATGATGCGCACAATTTAAAGATGGTTCGACAAAAAGTACAGGCATATGTAATATATATTGTACTAGTTTTAAGAAAAAAATAATAGATGAAAACCAAATATTTCTCTAAAATACTCTAATAAATGCCTCATCAATAGGTTAACAACCAGACAAGACAAGATTCTGCTAACCAAGTCACGGAATGAATGAAACAAGATTTTTAAAAGACTCTTTTCCCCGGTTTAATTAAATCTGGACGAGGTAAACCCCCAGGCTCTGGTTTCCACAGTTGTCACCGAGTGTCGGCCGTGCATAATCAGAGCAGTTTAGGGGTCATTATGGACACAGATGCCACACAGTCATTATCAATGGAGCGGCAGGGATTCACAGAGCAGAGAGGGTCAGGAAGTAAATGGAGCAGCGTTTGCTGAGGGCAACAGCCCCCTGGCTGCTGCTGCACAAGGCTCGACTCAGCTCTCGCCGTGAATCTAAAGGGGCACATAGGCGGTCCCAACAGAAGAAACACTGAATGTGGGACTTAATTCAAAAAAATGAAAAAATGTGGGAGCTGGTAACATTTTTCTCAAGCTCAACTATTAAAAAAAAAAAAGAAAAAAACTCAAGTATTTTTCAACTGTGAAATAGGACCTAAATTTCAGTTAGAAATATAAGGGAAAATATCTGTAACAACCTACAATTTTACTTTGGAAATATAAAACACAACCAAATAACAGAGCCCTGAGCATTAAGCAAGATATGTTTTTAAATGAGTCTAAAAGCCTTCCCTAGAATTATATTTTTAAAACATCCATAGAATTTAAATCCAACTTATCTGACAAAAACCAGTCCACTGGTTTTAGAAGGCTTTCAATTACCTAAGTAACATCCAATACTGGGTGCATTTATTAACCTAAATGGTAGATAAGGTCAAAGTCAAAGGAACTGGGTTGATCTAGCTTAGAGAAAAGAGGAAAGGAGATTTGTTTCTGTCCATTAAGGACAAACACAAATGCGCCATTTTATACTACAGGATTTAAAACAGCAATTACAGAAGCTTTGTATGAGATACTGCAACGTATTACAAAGAAAAGGTTTGAGGAGTATGAAATTCTGAAAACACTTGACATTCTTCTGAGACCACCTACTTTTTTTTCAAAAAGGAAGGTTACACTTTCTTTTGCAACATGAAATATTTAAAACATTAGTCAAGAGTATTACAACATCCAAAGAATGAGAGGAAAGACAGAAGAAAATTCAAAGTATGAAGATAACTATGGCATAAAAAACAATGTTCTCCAACAAACATTCTCTGTCGTATTTGTAAAGGGGAGATCTGTCGCCACGTGCAACTGAGGTATAGTAAGCAATTTTAAAACTGCTGCGGTTATGACAATAATGGATAAAACCAGCCATTCAAAAGTTAGCTTCTCAAAAATCTAATCACTTGAAAAGATTTTTAAAAGTCTTCTAAGCAACCCTTGGGCTGAAAAGGAAAGCCTGAAATGACATAAATAAGAATACCATATTATATATATATATAGTATATTGTATATATATATATAGTATATTGTATATATTATATAAATAAAACTTTACAAACTGACTTACAAAGTTCACTGAAAGAACAGATTCCAAACTGATTATTAAACCATACTCCCAAACAAGAGGGAGTAGAAATACCATAAAGAAATCCACAAAATAGGTGATTTTAATAGAAGAATTTAAGGTGATCACAATGAAAAATCAAAGACTAATGTTGCTTCTAGTCACCTGACTAACAACTTTAGAGACCTGAAAGTCTCATCTATAAACTTCAGTATTGTGTTTTGTTTGTAATGAGAAGTTGAAGTTAGTAATTTTTTCATACAAAAATATTCCATGATTAAGCAGCAACAGGATTATGGTTAGTTTAAGTCTTTTTTCCAGGTAAAAATTTAACCATTACAGTATATTTTAGCGCTTCTTCTTTAATAGCAATTAATTCTGGAGTATCGTAGTCCATGACTTTTCATGGGAAATCGAGACAGCTATAGCATGCTAGCCAACGAAGAAAAGAAGGGGAAAGGGTCCTGAGGACCAGCCCCGCATACAGGCCACAGAGAGATGTTCAGGAGCTCGGAGCGACTGCTTTCAGAGCAGTGGAGGGTGTAACAGTGAAAAGCAGTTTCAACACATACTTGATTAAAGTCTGGATCTTTTTCTCCATCCAGTTTAGCTTCTTCCTTATCCTCTTCTGTTTCAGAACTACTCACATTTAGCTCTGGAGCTGAATCCTTCATCACCTGAATGCGCCAGGAAAAGAGAGAAGTAGGTCAGACCCTAGGGAGGCGAGCTATGGAGACGGTGGAGCTTTGACGGCACAACTTCATCAATGACGGGGTAACAGATCAGACAGAGGATCAAGACACGACGGCGCTCTTGTTTTCTGTGCTCTGTGAACACGTTAGTTTTATCCTAACACAAGATAAAGAGAACGGATGAAATACCCCTACCAAACTTAAAAAATAATAAGATATCTCTTCCTAAATTGGATATTTCACACTAGATATCAATACATACATGTACTAAGAGGTACAAAAGATACAAGAAAATACTAGGGGAAAAACAGACATTTTTTACTCATCCATTTTTCCAGCAAACAAGGTCATGAGGCCTCCTTGATTCAACTTCTGAGGCAGAACCCTACATCATCAGAGAATAATCTGTAAGATATCCTTCTAATATTCATGTCAAGTTTGGCAAATGTCATCAAATATAATGCATCTATTTTGTCTTCAATTCCAAAAACCTTGGAATCAAATTAATGAGGTGTCCAGAGAACTGGGTCAGGATCTACCTGAGAGTCATACTTAATATAGTGAAAACGCTCCAAAAACAGTCCACAGTAACACCTTGCTCCCAAAACATACCCAAATCTACGTTTCACCTACTCTTTAGGTCAACCAACGTAAGACGCTCTACAGTCGTCTTTCTTATCTCTGTTCTGTCCATATCAACTCCAAATACACTGGCCAGGGTGACTTTTTGAAACCATAAGTGAGATCACACCATGACCTCCCTTGAAACTTCAGTGGCTTACATCTAGGCTTCGAGCAAAGATCCCAAATCCCTGGTATGTCGTACAAAATTCAATTAAAATTTGATCCCTCATCACACATCACCTTCCCTCCTTGGGGGAAACTTCTCTCTAGATCAATGCCGCTCACTATGGGAGCGAGAGGTGACACAGGTCCATTGAAGTTAAAACTACATAAAAACCCGGTTCCTCAAGTCAGCCGCGCCGCATTTCAGATGCTCACAGTCAAGGGTGGCTGGTAGCTCCAATGCAGATCAAGAACACCTCCATCACCGCAGGAGCGTCCACTGCTCTAGACGTGACGCCCGACTCTACTGCTGGAGGGCGCCAGGCCTAGGCTCCCGCCTGGCCTCTACGTCACAGGCAGGGTCTCTGACAGCTAATGCTCAGGTAAAACAGCTCCTCCTCCAGGGCGTCTTGCCCACCCCTCCCTAGTTAACAGGGCACCTCCACCTCTGTCAGTCAAATGCTCTACTCTGCACATTTCCTTCAAAATGCTTGTTCTTATATGAAATCATCTTACACATCTATGGCTTACTCTTAATCTACCTCACTAGGTACAAATACTCTCGAAGATAGGTACAGCGGTCTTCTGCACCAACTGGATCCCAAGACAGTTCCTAGCACACAGCTGGCATTCAATCAATACTGTGTATCGAAATCAACAACGGACTAGACCCACAGCTGGTAAAGAACCAGCCCACAATGCAAGAGACCTGGGTTCGATCCCTGGGTCGGGAAAATCCCCTGGGGAAGGGAAAGGCTACCCATTCCAGTATTCTGGCCTAGAATTCCATGGACTGTGCCCATGGGGTCGCAAAGAGCTGGACACGGCTGAGTGCCTTTCACTTCACTTCACTTCAGACCCACATAAGAAAAGTCTTCTTAAGTGAACAATGCAAACACATAGGAGAAAACAATAGAATGGGAAAGACCAGAGATACCAAGGGAACATTTCAAGCCAAGATGAGCACAGTAAGAGACAAAAGGCCAAGCACCTAACAGAAGCAGAAGAGATTAACAAGAGATGGCAAGAATACAAAGAAGAACTTCACAAAAATTTTCAATGTTCTGGATAACCATGACGGTGTGGCCACTCACCTAGAGCCAGATACCCTCAAGTGTGAAGTCAAGTGAGCCTCAGGAAGCATTACAGTGAACAAAGCTAGAGAAGGTGATGAACTCCAGCTGAGCCATTTCAAATCCTCAAAGATGCTGCTGATGAAATGCTGCACTCAGTGTGCCAGCAAGCTTCCCTGGTGGCTCAGACGGCAAAGCGCCTGCCTGCAATGCGGGACCTGGGCTTGATCCCTGGGCGGGAAGATCCTCTGGAGAAGCAAATGGCAGCCCACTCCAGTATTCTTGCCTGGATGGAGGGACCTGGTAGGCTACAGTCCACAGGGCCACGAAGAATCAGACACGACTGAGCAACTTCATTTCACTTCAGCAGTGGCCACAGGACTGGAAAAGGTCAGTTTTCATTTCATTCCCAAAGAAAAGTAATGACAAACAATGTCCAAATTACTGTACATTGCACTCATTTCACACACTAGCAAGGTAATGTTCAAAATCCTTCAAGCTAGGCTTCAAAGTATATGAACTAAGAACTTTCAGATGTACAAGCTGGATTTAGAAAAGGCAGAGGAACCAGAGATCAAATTGCCAACATCTGCTGGATCAAATAAAAATCGAGACTTCCAGAAAAACATCCACTTCTGTTTTACTGACTACACCACACTGTTTTACTGACTATACCTTTGACCTTGTGGATCACAACAAACTGTNCAGATGTACAAGCTGGATTTAGAAAAGGCAGAGGAACCAGAGATCAAATTGCCAACATCTGCTGGATCAAATAAAAATCGAGACTTCCAGAAAAACATCCACTTCTGTTTTACTGACTACACCACACTGTTTTACTGACTATACCTTTGACCTTGTGGATCACAACAAACTGTGGACAATTCTTCAGGAGATGGGAATACCAGATCACCTTACCTACCTCTTGACAAACTTGTATGCAGGACAAGAGGCAACAGTTAGAAGAGGATATGGAACAACAGAATGGTTCAGAATTGAGAAAGGCGTACGTCAAAGCTGTATACTGTCACCCTGCTTATTTAACTTATATGCAGAGTACATCATGGAAATGCTGGGCTGGATGAATCATAAGTGGAATCAAGATAGCCAGGAGAAACAACCACAATCTCAGATATGCAGATGATACCACTCTAAAGGCAGAAAGCAAAGAGGAACTAAAGAACCTCTTGATGAGAATGAAAGAGGAGTGAAAAAGCTGGCTTAAAACTCAACATTCAGAAAACTAAGATCATGGCATCTGGTCCAATCACTTCAAGCCAGGAGAAACAACCACAATCTCAGATATGCAGATGATACCACTCTAAAGGCAGAAAGCAAAGAGGAACTAAAGAACCTCTTGATGAGAATGAAAGAGGAGTGAAAAAGCTGGCTTAAAACTCAACATTCAGAAAACTAAGATCATGGCATCTGGTCCAATCACTTCATGGCAAACAGATGGGGAAAATGTGGAAACAGTGACAGATTTTATTTTCTTGGGCTCCAGAATCACTGCAGATGGCGACTGCAGCCTTGAAATTAAAAGACACTGAGTCCTTGGAAGAAAAGCTATGACAAACCTAGACACTGTATTAAAAAGCAGAGACATCACTTTGCCAACAAAGATCCATATAGTCAAAGCTATGGTTTATCCAGTAGTCATGTATGGATTTGAGACTTGGACCATAAAGAAAAATTGATGTTTTTGAATTGTGGTGCTGGAGAAGACCCTTGAGAGTCCCTTGGACTGCAAAGACATCAAACCTGTCAACCCTAAAGGAAATCAATCCTGAATATTCACTGGAAGGACTGATGCTAAAGCTCTAATACTTTGCCCACCTGATGCTAAGAGCCGACTCATTGGAAAAGACCCTGATGCTGGGAAACATTAAGGGCAGGAGGAGAAGGGGACGACAAAGGATGAGATGGTTGGATGGCATCACCGACTCAATGACTATGGGTCTGAGCAAATTCTGGGAGATGGTGAAGGACAGGGAAGCCTGGCAAGCTGCAGTCCATGGGGCCACAAAGAGTTGAACATGACTCAGTGACCAAACAACAGATCCACATAAATTTATGTAACTATTCCTTTTCTATTCCAGTCCAATGGCTCCACACTTCAAAGGAACTCCAGGCAATATTCAGTGAAAAGCAAACAAGTCAAAAAGCAAGCTTATTCATTACTAGTCATGGCCACAAGAGGGACTGGTACCTTCTTATTATCCACAACTTTATGGACGTAGATGGTGGCTTGAGTGTATTCACGCAGGTCCCTCTGCTGTTGACACAATAAGCCTTCTCGACATTCTGGACAGAGTTCTAAGAAAAAAGGTTTTATTATATATATATTTTTTGAAAAGGTAAAATAGCAGCGGCTGAGGAATTACAACAAAAGAATGAAAGATCTAAAGGAACATTTCAAAGTTACCAGAATATTTATCAAACTACTACTCTTATTTTTTAACAGCTGTATTTTATTATATGCAAATAAGTAAATTTTTACTGTCAAAAAATTACAAATACAGTAATTATATGATACTTTCCAGCTAAGGAATATAGAATGGACCACCACGAGATCTTTAAGTAAACAATACAATACTGACATACTCTTTCCCTCTCAGTTAAAATTGTAACTTTAACTACATAAACCAAGAGTGATATGAATACTCACTAGGCTCAGAAATATACTGTGTTTCTGAAGGGTTTGCATCGCCTCCTTCAGTTCTCGTGATTTTAATTACATGATCCACAACAAAGAGCTTTTGTATCATTTGCCATTCACTGGGCCATATGAGAGCTATACTGTGCAAAAAAACACAACATGCTTTAAGACACAAGGACATAATCCAGCTGTAAACCAAAACTATCAAAACCACTATTTAATACAAAGAAATTGAGGAGGAAAAGATACACCAACAAGAATGGTAGTTTTTCAAATTAGAGAATGCTGACTTTCTTTTGTATGGAAAAAAAGCAGTGAAACTAAATGTACTGGAGTCACGAATCAACACAAATCAACATGGCTAAACCTCAAAAACCAAAGTTGAGCCAAGAAATGAGCTACAGAGGGTAATGACGTAACCTAGAGACACTGTCCTGGGTACTAGCAATTTCTAGGGAAAAAGCGGGGCTCCAAGAAGGAGAGGGGAGAAATAAGAGCAAGTAGCTTCAGGCAGCCTCCTGACTTTTATGGAGAAGCAGTCTTTGTTTTCAGTGTATGTGCTGCCAAAGTGAGCACAAGAAGCAGTCTTTAAAAAAAAAAAAAAAAAAAAGACAAGCCAACCTCTGGTTACAACAGAGGAAATAATCCCACAATTCAAGAAAAGATTGGTTCTTAAAATAGACTGTGTCAGACGAGACATTTCCTAAACACATTCTATTAACCATCAGAAACAAACATCGCATGAAGAGAAGAAACTCACAGTTTAGAATCTTCTTTGGTCATGGAAGCAAATGTAAACATGAGGCCCCCGTGGGGACACAGGAGAGCGCTGTTTCCGACCGATGACACAGGACTGCACCTGGTAGGTTTCCTACTCAAATGAGCAAAGGACGATCAATATACTTCACTATGGCATGACTGAAGAGAAGATTTTTAGGATTATTTAAAAATTACAGACATTTTCCAAGGATATTAATAATTAAATGTACTTCTTAGGATTATTCATTTAAATCCTCAGGAAAAAAGCTTTCAGTATAGGCTATTATAGTAAAAGGTAAGATACCATGATTATGAGTCATGAATTAAAAATACTATAATCAAAAATAAAAAAAGGGAAATAGGTAACCTTTGGAATTTACCTGACAAATTTTCGCCACTCTTCTACAAAGAACTGTGACACAATGTAGAGGACATCTGTTTCCTGGAACAGAAAAATCAGACAAAAGTATCTCTTTAATTCACTGTGTTCTTAACCTAAATCCTATAGAGAAAATGTCTCCATGTACTGTGGGTTTTCCAAGTCTCATAAATAAAATGGAAATAGAGCTCTCTACCAAGCAACCATGAACAAGAGTCGAATCCTCCAGATTAGAAAACTATACAAATGTAAGAAATAGAGACGGTCTCATTATTCTGCAAGCACTGTTCACTCAGGAACTTGGCAAGGGCCTTACAAAGGTGAGATGGAGTCTGCCCCTTTGCGGGAATCATTATACCTCCGGCCAGTTACTGAGACACGGTCTGTTTTTGTCCTGGAACAAGTTTGGAAGAGAAGTTTTCTGCTCGTTTGCAATCATCTTATGTAAGGCTTCGTTTTCTTCCCCTTCTCTTTCTAGAATCTGAAAGAGAATCAAGCAGGAAGCGATCAGTCATCCCCAGCTGCCAGCACAGGACCTGCCGCCTCCCTGCACCTCCACTCAAAGCGCAACGCCAGTCCTCCTGGCAAATCAGTCCAGGGAGGAGACCCGAGGCTCCCCAGCTGCCAGGGCCGCGGGCAGCACGTACCTTGCACTGCGAACAGCACTCCCTGGAGCTTGGGAACTCGGGAGCCTTCGGAAAGTACTGCTGCAGTTTGCTCCAAGCCTCTTTAGAAACAAGCCTTCTTTCATTTTCTGATATGCATAATTCGCCTAGGTCAAAAAGAAAAAAAAGGGGGGGTAGTTTGGGGAAAAAAAAGTTAATACATACCCTGCCAAAATCTACTTAATACAAATTGGTAGCGCTTCTTATCCTTCTGTCCAAAGTGCTGTAACTTTCTCTCTCTCTCCAATTTCAAAATCTCTAAATTTTAAATTTCATCTAATTCTAAAGGAGCTAGACATTCCTTTGTCCTTAATCTAGGTCTTTCTTCCTGCCAGTGAAGGAAGCAATATAAAAGGGCTTCCAGAGGTTCTGGGGTGCCACCGTGGAGGCTGTCCAACAGCATTTCATCTCCACCTACATTCAAACGGCACAATTTCCTGCAGAATGCATCTTCTCCCATTTTGTCTCATTACTTTACTAAATTCACCCTGAACCAAAATGCTATTTTCAATGTTGCGTGACCCTCACAGTTAAATAGTAAAGCAATCTACTGTGAAGTTGGAAGACCATCTCCAGTCAACACCCAATTGGTTTGCTGTTACTACTGCAAACATCTGAACCCTGTGGATCTTTAGAAACCCGAGAAGAGAAGAAATAAGCAGAGTACTAGGCACCATCACCTTCCTTTCCTCAGAAAGATCACAGAAACGTCCACATGGCAGTGACCCTGGGCCTCATCAGTCCCTCCTGCATCTGCTGCTCACATGGGCGCTTCCAGCGTTCCAGGGCCACTCTCCCTACTCTATCCCTCATTCTGTTTGTGGGTCTAGTTCTCCTCCTTCAGCTGTTCCCAAAGATAGCGAGGTGCACACATGGACCTATATGGCTCATTACCCCCCAAAATTCTTTAAGTTTCCAAAGGAAACTGTGTTTCTACTGCCACTGGTAAGATACCTACATGTTTAATAAGAGATAGAAAGCCAGGGGCTTTCTAAATGTACTATCTTAATTCTTTGCTTTATGTATTTTACATAATAAATAAATCAAGAATCAGAGAAATTAATACACTAAGGGTCACCACAATTGGTAAATAACGAAGCTGGGCTATAAAAACCAGATCTGTCTCATCTAAACTCCATGGTTCCTAATGCCTCAAAATTCATCTTCACTTCCATGCATCACTTCCTCTTAGTGAGCCTTGATTAATCCTAAGAAGAGATTACATTGCTTTAATATATTTACTACTAGAGAAAATAGGTCATAATGTAAAAATTAACTTTATTTCTGAAGAGGAGGTTAACAAACTTCCTCTGAGGTGATGAAAACTTACTTTAAAATGCTTACTCTCAGACACAGTTATGGAATTTATTATTTTTAAAAATTTATTTATTTTTATTTTATAGAATTTATTATTATTTTAAACACTAACTGGATAAGCAGACTTCAGTTTAGTACACTTTATGGTGAAATATAATGCAGCTATAAAAAAAGGTCAAAGCAGACTTCTATAACGAATTTAAAAATAATTCCATGGCAATTACCCTTTTTAAAGTGGATTCTTTTTTATTAGAAGGACCTTCCTCTGCATATATGTGGTATAAACAAATCTGGTTCAGAAAGGGAGAGAGAATGAAGGAAACAATAATACAAACACATATTCTAAACAGGATTCCACAGGCTCTGGCCTCTGCACTGCCTCTCTTCTGGGTAAGGGGGCTTTTACTTTATGACTGGCTATAATGCTGGATGTACATTTCTCAGGTAATTAAAAAAAAAAAAACTCAAGTTTACTTAAAAGTCAGCAAAGTATTCTAATACACTACAGTCAGAAATTGGTTAATAAAGTGCTTTGCTCCACTCCTAGCTATGCTTCTAAATTTAGGTTCACATCAACATATCATGATTTAATATATCTGGATATTGTTTAACCTAACAATGAACTTTTACTCAAGACATATGAATTTTTAGAAATCAGACTTGTATCCTGCAAAATGTAACACTCTCTTAAATCTTAAGAGAAAGCCAATAAATTAAATTCATTTTGTAAGCAACAACTCTGAATATAAGGATCAAATGAGTCATGAGAGATTTAATTCACCAAACATATCAGGATAATGTAATCCCCAAAGATTCTTCGGGTAAAAATAGAAATCTAGTTAACAATGAGTTTAGATTCTGGATAAATCTCCTCACTGACAAAATCTAGTTCAAACCCTAATATTTTGGGTCACAGAACATCCAAAGAATTTGCAAAAAAAAAAAAAAAGATTAATTAAAACCCTGCTCAGCTCCTTAGTAAACAAGTGTAATAAACAACATAAGTTAACAAGGAAGGTTAACTGTTAAATAAATGTAGAATGAAATGGATAAGACAGCCTGAGGGATCTGGAATATCCGCAGTAAATGCTGAACTCTGTGACAGCGTAAACTACCTAACAGAATGTAATCCGTGATTAGTTCACATAAAATCCGTGATAAATATACATAAGCTTTAAAACATGAAAATTCAAACAAGGATTTCTAGATTAAAATGATGTTTTAAAATGACATTAAAACCACAGTAACAGGGATCTTTACTGAAAGACATAAAATCATAATGAAGGATAAAAAAGAACAGAAGCAAAAGCAACAAATATTATAGGAGGTTAGAAGGTGGATGGATGAGATGCAAAAAAAATGAACTCTAAATCGACAAAAGTCAAGAAGCAAATAGATTTACTACACTACAGAACTTTCCCCACAAACCCAGGAAACTGGGGTACTCGGAAGGGAATGGATTACAGTCTATTTATGAGACGGTTAAAATAGATGGGGAAACAGTGGAAACAGTGTCAGACCTTATTTAGGGGGGGCTCCAAAATCACTGCAGATGGTGACTGCAGCCATGAAATTAAAAGACGCTTACTCCTTGGAAGAAAAGTTATGACCAACCTAGATAGCATATTCAAAAGCCAAGACATCACTTTGCCAACAAAGGTCCTTCTAGTCAAGGCTATGGTTTTTCCAGTGGTCATGTATGGATGTGAGAGTTGGACTGTGAAGAAAGCTGAGCGCCGAAGAATTGATGCTTTTCAACTGTGGTGTTGGAGAAGACTCTTGAGAGTCCCTTGGACTGCAAGGAGATCCAACCAGTCCATCCTAAAGAAGATCAGCCTGGTGTTCTTTGGAAGGAATGATGCTAAAGCTGAAACTCCAGTACTTTGGCCACCTCATGCGAAGAGTTGACTCACTGGAAAAGACTCTGATGCTGGGAGGGATTGGAGGCAGGAGGAGAAGGGGACGACAGAGGATGAGACGGCTGGATGGCATCACTGACTTGATGGACCTGAGTTTGAGTGAACTCCGGGAGCTGGTGATGGACAGGGAGGCCTGCGTACTGTGATTCATGGGGTCACAAAGAGTCGGACACAACTGAGCGACTGAACTGAAATGAAAATTCTGGCTTCCTCTTGTATACATTTTACAGTAACCTGCACCCCTCTACCCACAAAAGAAGACACAAACTACTCTGAGGACACAAAACCTCGGGCCTCTGACTGGGGACGCAAAGCAGAGATGTGAGGCAGCGTGCTGGGATGCATGCAGCTAAGTGAAGGCTTCTGTACAGAAGGCAGAGGTTCCAAGACAGTTGGCTCTGCAGTTTCCAGGCAGAAGAAGGAAAGATGCTTATGGAGAAATCTGAGCAGCCAGAGAGGAGATAATGAAATTGAGAATTCTGCAGTGAAATAGCCCCGTGGGGACGCCAAACGAGGAAACCTACAGTCTCTCACACTGCACATGTGGGAGGCGTCCACAGAGCACCTCACACAGCATACGCGCTGGGACCCGCACAGGGAGAAGTGTCCCAGGGCTGTGGACAGAGATCTTATTAGCTGCCAAAAGTGAAAGGGACAAAAATTGTCTATGAAGGGCTTTGGACAAACAGTACATTGAAAGATCTGTCAAGTCCTTCAAATTTTCAAAGAAAAAGAATTTCTGACAGTTACACAACTAGGGGGAAAGTAACCATCAAGTGTGGTGACCTTTAGCGAATGACTCACCTCTCTATGCCTCAGTTTGCTTATTCATCAGCAGAATCAGTAGAGTAAGAATACAGCAGTGAGTTAATATCTACACACTTAGAAAACTCCTGGGCACAACACTCAACAAATGCCCAACCATCGTCTTACTGCTTGCAGTGAGTGCTATGATGACCATGGCCACAGCTCAGAAACAAGTCTGAATGCAGCTCCAGGGAGGGGTAGGTTCTCAGCAAGGCTCCACACCCTGCACCTGGACCTTGCTGCCATGGACACGGTACACTGCGGGTGATATCCACAAAGACAAGAGCTGAGAGGATGCTTTTTACACTCGAGATAGCTAGCTGCAGCAACCAAATGGCACTGGGTTGCAGATCAAGCTAGAAGATCCAAAAAAAAGCTCATGTACCGTTTCTGACAAGCTGAGGGGCATGGCACAAGTCCTGAAATCGCATGCAGCTCTGCCATGCTTTCTAGTCAAAGCTGTAAAACTGAAATGACAAGATGAGAGAGGTGGGCTGAGAGCAAATGTCAGTGCGCGAGGGAGGAAGACAATCGGTGTTCTGGCACCATTTCACCCTGCTAAGCAGCATCAAGCATGGAAACTTCGTATTTAACTACAGATTCCTCAAGACTCAAAATGGAAGCACTTATGCTGTGTGCAAATCTACAGCAAAAGGTTAAAAAAAAAGAGTTGATATGAAAGCATCAGGAGAAAAGCTAATTTGCTTCTGGCTGTTCACATCACCTTCCTCTAGGGCTTACTTAATCTGTCTACCATTCAGGGTTACACATCTGCCTTCAAACCTGTGTTCCTACTGTGCTCTAGTAATGCATCAACTGTGTCCGACTCTTTGCCACCTCATGCACTGTAACCTGCCAGGCTCCTCTGTCCACGGAATTCCCCAAGCAAGAGTACTGGAGTGGGTTGCCATTTCTTCCTCCAGGGGATCTTCCAGACCCAGGGAACAAACCTGCATCTCCTGCACGGGCAGGCAGTGAGTTTGTGTCTAGAAAGACAGGCATGCAAGTAGCACTCACGTGACTACTATCACCCTCACCAAGGACTCTTTATTAACAAAATCACTGATTTAGGGACTTCCCTGGTGGCCCACTGATTAAGACTCTGCGNCTCCTGCACGGGCAGGCAGTGAGTTTGTGTCTAGAAAGACAGGCATGCAAGTATCACTCACGTGACTACTATCACCCTCACCAAGGACTCTTTATTAACAAAATCACTGATTTAGGGACTTCCCTGGTGGCCCACTGATTAAGACTCTGCGAGTCCAACGCAGGGGGCAAGGGTTTGATCCTTGGTCAGGGAACTAAGACTGTGCACGCTGCAGAGTGCAGTCAAAAAAGAAAAAATAAGGTGTGAATGAGGGCGAGGGTTAGGCATCAAGTGTGGGTTCCTAATGAGGCAATGAAGAACTAAGGAAATGATCAGGACTGACAAGAACTCAGACCATTAGTTCCAGTCATAAAAAAAAGATGAAATAGGCCTTCTCTGATGGCACAGTGGATCAGAATCCACTGCCAGTGCAGGAGACGTGGGTTCGATCCCTGGTCCGGGAAGATTCCACATGCCTTGGAGCAACGAAGCCCACTTGCCAAAACTACTGGGCCTGTGATCTAGAGCCCGAGACCCACGACTGCTGAAGCCCGTGCTCCCACAGCCCGTGCTCCCACAGCCCGTGCGCCCACAGCCCGTGCTCCCACAGCATGTGCGCCCACAGCCCGTGCGCCCACAGCCCGTGCTCCCACAGCATGTGCTCCCACGGCCCATGCTCCCAAGGAGACAAGCCACTGCAGTGGGGACCCGAGCACGGCCAAACCCGAAGAGGGAAACAAGATGAAATAGGCCTTCTCTGATGGCACAGTGGATCAGAATCCACTGCCAGTGCAGGAGACGTGGGTTCGGTCCCTGGTCCGGGAAGATTCCACACGCCTTAGAGCAATGAAGCCCACTTGCCAAAACTACTGGGCCTGTGATCTAGAGCCCGAGAGCCACGACTGCTGAAGCCCGTGCTCCCACAGCCCGTGCGCCCACAGCCCGTGCTCCCAAGGAGACAAGCCACTGCAGTGGGGACCCGAGCACGGCCAAACCCGAAGAGGGAAACAGGCCACCGGTAGCAACACAGGCGGACCCAAGGTTCTCGTGTTAAGGGAAGTCAGACAGACAGACATTACATGATACCACTCATGTGGAATGTAAGAAAAAGTTATGCAAACGAACTTATTTAACAAACAGACGCACAGACACAGGAAATAAAACTTATGGTTACCAAAGGGGAGGGCAGAGGGAGGATAAACAAGGAGTTTCAGACCAGCAGATACATGCTGCTGCTACATATAAACTGGATAAACTGTAAGCGCAGGAAACTACACTCAGTGTCTTATAGTAACCTGCAATGAAAAGGAGCCTGAGAAATAATATATATGGGCATGTTCACATATGCAGAACCAGTTTGCCGTACACATAAAAGTGACACAACACAATAAATTAACTATACTTCACTTACAAAAGAATTCTGAGTATTCTCAATATGTTAGCACACAACCAGAAATGCCAACAGGGTTAAGAGCTCCACCACTGACATCCGAGTGTCCCTACGGCCAGTTCTTCCCAGGGGAGGGAGGGAAAGGGAGAGGAAAGAAGGAAGGCAGGGTCAGTGGGGAACTTATTCAGTAGAAGGCTTTGAGAAGGAGATACCTTTCTGGCTTTCAGAGTGCTGACAACGGGAAACCATACAGTATATATAAGGAGTCCCTCTTCAAAGGGGAAAAAAAAAAAAACTCATCTATTATAAGTGAGCTCTCACTAAAACCAACACACGTGAACAAATACACAGGATTAATAAAGATTTGGAAACTAAGAGTATATAGAGTACACAGTAGCTAGGCAATCAATGTCTAAGAAACTAAACCAGAAACAGTCCTGAGGAGAATATAAAAATGCTGCCTTCAAAGTGTTCAAATCTGGATAATGACACAGACACAGAAATGGGAAATAACTGAAATACTCCTTCAAGCTCAGAAAGCCCTTCAATGTGACAAGTGACAAATCTTCCCCTCTAAAATATGGGGAAATTCTATCTTGTATTATTTACAGTTTTTCTTGTGAGGAGAAAGGAAAAGGTGTGAGAGGCACTGGCGTGAAGGCAGGCCACAGAAGCTAGCCGCTGAAGAGAGCGAGAGAACAGGACCATTAGGTCACGGCCAGTTCAGAAAGCCACTTACTCTACCATGCCTTCCACATTAGGGCCTAATCTCTGAGCATGAAATATTGTTAACAAAATATTTGTGATATGCTAAACACTAACAAGGGAAGTATGACACTTTTGGCTTACCATGTGGGCACAGAATGTCTTCATTGAAATTCAATTCCTCCTCGTCCTCCTTTCTTTCTTCCTTTGATTCATCTAATCAAAAGATATGCACATAATAACTCCTCTGGCTGCGACATTTAAAGTTCAAAGGAGCAAAGACACTACTCTACACAGCTTCAAACACAGAAAACTTTAAAACATTCTAAAAATTAGACCCAGCTGATTCTGACACAGTTGAGCTAAGAAGTGTTTCATCTTTCCCTTAAAAGGAAAGAACGATTTCTGAATGGCAGTTTTACTTTTTAAAGATTTGGGTTATGTAAGAAAATATGCATTTTTTTTCAAACTGAAAAACAGTTCATCTATCTTTCCATTAATTCTAATCTAGGTACTTAGAATACTGTGTCATAAACCAGGATAATCGTATACATGTCATGTTATTTTCATCCATCGATTCTTTAGGGCAACAAGAGAAAGCTTTAGAAGGCTAGCGAAACGGAGAGTCAGCCCTGGCTGTTAAATACGCGTAATCAGCACACTCCTTTCCCACCAC
Organism: Oreotragus oreotragus; assembly: GCA_006410675.1. Classification (NCBI taxonomy): domain Eukaryota; kingdom Metazoa; phylum Chordata; class Mammalia; order Artiodactyla; family Bovidae; genus Oreotragus; species Oreotragus oreotragus. The sequence goes on from SJYX01004920.1 coordinate 333,178, forward strand.
CAGCTCTCTCACACCTGCCGCTGCTCCTACTTGTCTACCCTGAGGCAACCGTCAGCTTGCAGTTGTGCACACCAGGGGACAGGACCACGTCAAGTCAGTCCTAAGCACCAACAGATGAGAGCAGCCATCCATGGGCTTTCCAGGTTAAGCACTTAACACACTTTTGATACACTTAACATACATAAAGAACATTCACTTAAAATTAAATTAATAAACTTAAATTAAAATTTATTAACTACTCATTAAACAGCTCAAGTAGAAAAAAAAAGAAGTAGGAAAAAAAAAAGTTCAACTGGAAAAAATGGGCAAAACCACACAGCCAGGTAACTGTCTCCTGTCCGCTTCTCAATCCGGGTCACACAAGGGGAAATTAGGCAAAGAAGCAGGCACTGCATCTGTGTTTACAGACTAACTGTGAAAAGCGGAAGTTAGATAAATATGTACATTCTATATACACACATGCACATTCAATGAATATTGTATGTATTATATACGTTCAATTTATATTATATACACACATGCAGTATATATTTTATATATACATGTATAGATTCAGTGTATAAGTATATGCATTCAATGAAATTTAGTCGGTAGATTTTAAAACACTGAATGTCTTGGTAAAGGAAGATCCACAACTGTGCCAGTGGAAGCATCATTCTGAAAACCCACCATCTACAGGGATATCTGGTAGAAAGACTTTGTTACTTCTACCTAGCTTCAAGCTTTTAAAATCTTTGAATGGAGTAAGGGGAGATGAGAAGCATTTTATTACTCTAAAAGCAACATGAACATGTTTTTAATCTAGGACACCAAGGCATTTTCTATTATGGCATCAAACTTTACTTAAAATGAAGGTTTGCTGGAACCTGCATGCAGACACCAACGTATGAAACACAAAGGGAATTAGGCACCTAGAGAATAGATGATGGTTGCCAAAGGGAAGAAAGGTGGGAGAGGGACGGGACTAGGAGTCTGGGATTATCAGACCAAACTTATATATATGAAATGGATAAACAACTAGCTGCTACTGTTTAGTACAGGGAACTATATTCAACATCCTGTGATAAAACCACAATGGAAAATAATATGAAAAAGAATACTGCATGTGTGTATGGCTGAATCACTTTGCTGTACCCAAGAAACTAACACAGGACAGTAAATCAACTATACTTTAATGCAAAAAAAAAAAAAAAAAAGGAAAAAAAGGAAAGATCACCGATATATATAAAAAGGCTTGAAAGAACACAAGATATTTAATACCCTGGGTCACATGACACATTAAAAGTCATGTTTTCAATCTTTGTTTTTAGTGAAGTAGTTGATGTACATTATGGAAGTTTCAAGTATACACACAGTGATATACAATGTAAAAGTCATATACCATATATAATTGCTATGTTACATTAACTATATTTAAAAGTATCTTTTCAAAAACAATACCAAATAAAACTGAAACTAATGTTAACTTCATGAAGTATGAGTGAAGTCACTCAGTCGTGTCCGACTCTTTGTGACCCCGTGGACTGTAGCCCACCAGGCTCCTCTGTCCACGGGATCCTCCAGGCAAGAATACTGGAGTGGGTTACCATTTCCTTCTCCAGGGGATCTTCCCAACCCAGGGATCGAACCTGGATTTCCCACATTGCAGGCAGCCGCTTTAACCTCTGAGCTACCAGGGACAGCACAATAAAATACATTAACCAAAAGAAAAACACTCTTCAAATTTTTAAATATTAAAAAAATCACAGTTTAAAATTAATAGTGGCTTTGGGCTTCCCTGAGAGCTCAGTTGGTAAATAACCCACCTGCAACACGGGAGACCCTGGTTTGATTCCTGGGTTGGGAAGACCCGCTGGAGAAGGGATAGGCTACCCACTCCAGTATTCCTGGGCTTCCCTTGTGGCTCAGCTGGTAAAGAATCCACTTGCAATGTGGGAGATCTGGGTTCGATCCCTGGGTTGGGAAGATCCCCTGGAAAAGGGAAAGGCTACCCACTCCAGTATTCTGGCCTGGAGAATTCCATGGGGACGCAAAAAGTCAGGTAAGACTGAGTCGTGTTCACTTTCTAGTGTTTTCACACTCTTGAAAAGAAAAAGCAGTGACATGAGAAGTCCCATACCAAATAAAATGATACAAATATCCAAATGCAGTAAATGCAGAATAATTCAGTAAAGGTTAAGAATATTAAAGTAATAAAAACATATGCAGGTAAATACTGATATCTGGAGATATTTCTTATGGATCACTAATTGTATCTCAGAGGATGAGATGGCTGGATGGCATCACTGACTCGATGGACGCGAGTCTGAGTGAACTCCGGGAGTTGGTCATGGACAGGGAGGCCTGGCGTGCTGCGATTCATGGGGTCGCAGAGTCAGACATGACTGAGCGACTGAACTGAACTGTATCTCTCAATTAATAAACTGTTCAAACAATTTCTATTTTAAAGTTAAAAGGTTTTAATAAGCCTTAACTTACCATGATCTTATAAAATACTGATTACAAAATTGAACTGAGTTGTTGACTGACATTAATATCTTTTCCTATTTACAAGCATAACTTCAGAAATCTCCAAAGAATTTATAAGTAAAATGCTGTTCAAAACCTGCCTTTTCTCCTGGATGAAAAATGCAGAAGTTCAAGGTCATTCACTTAACAAACTCAGTCTTTCAGTATGGCTAATAAGCTATACATTGGGCAACCAGCAACAAACAGACTTTTCTTAAAAACTTTAGCTGGAGCAAAATTTAAAATAATTTTTCTTGGGACTAATTAGAGAGACCCAAAGCCCAAAGCAGGTCAGGTTATGAGGAATGCCCCTTGCTCACTTTTAATAGCTTACAAATCTTTTATTTGTTCTGAGACATTTTTGAGCGCTTTAGGCATTACATGGAAGGAATTAAAACAATTTTGAAGGTGTGTAAGTGTTAGTCGCTCAGTCGTGTCTGACTCTTTGCAACCCCATGGACTGTATAGTCCGCCAGGCTCCTCCGTCCATGTGATTCTCCAGGCAAGAATACTGGTGTGGGTAGCCATTCCCTTCTCCAGGGGATCTTTCCGACCCAGGGATCGAACCCAGGTCTCCTGTATTGCAGGCATATTCTTTATTGTCATCAGGGAAGCCCCAAAACAATTTTACCACAAATAAGTGCTTACAATTGTGGTATAATTCATAGCCACCTACAAACAGGTTTTATTGATAAATATTACCTTTATTCAAGGTGTTGCCATTCATTTTCCCGTTGCTTTGGTCTGCATCGCCATCTTGCTCATCAAGCTGTTCAAGAGCCAGTTGGCGCCAACTGCGTAAGGAGGACTTCCCCACCCAAAATCCATCACTGCTGTGGAATAAAGAGAGAATGCAAAATTATGCAAGCAACAATCTTAATATCCTTCTCCCTCCTGTCCTTATAAAGATCACCAAACAGAATCAAAAGTTCAATATCTGCTTCTCTGCATTTATGCTTTCTTAACCTATTTTGGCCGTTTTTACTCCTCACTACTAAACTGCAGGCAGTCAGACGTGCAGTTTGTTAACATTCTTACTTCAGCCTCTCTCAAGGGGACACCCTAAGGCCTGCTAGAATGGTTTTCCAACATCAGCATTTCCCGATTCCTTGACACAGGCGAGCACCCGGCCTTGGGTTGTTTAGGCCTCAGATCCACATCTCTGCTTCCACCTTTATAATGGATGGAATACAGCCAGGAGGGCCGCCACTCAGCTCTATCTTTGCCTCAGCGGCGATCACTGCAAAATTTAATCTGACGTGGCTAATCACTCATTACCTTCTTTCTTCCGAAGATCCCAGGTCTCTATTACTCATAAATGATAAGCTACTTGGTTTTTTAGCCTATGAAACAATATACCCCATGTTAACATACCTCTTTACTGTTGCTTTAAGCAGATTATTTACAGTTTTATAATCTTCGTTTAGTTGGTTCTTCAGACGCAACACACGACAACGTTCTACTACACATTCCTTACACAAGGCTTTCACTGAGGCAGAGGAAACGAAAGAAAAGACTGTATTCACAGACAGATTTTCTGTGATGAAAATGTTTTCAGCACTTCATGAAGCAATGAAGAATTTTAACCCAAAGTCACTAATGCTGACAATTCAACAAACTGGTATATGTCCTAAATTATTTTGGTGACATAAACATCAAGACAGCAATAGGGCTATCCTGCATAAGGAACCATTGGTAATAAAACGTTATAATGTGCTTTGACTGTCTGTGCCACAAAGTAAAACCTTTTACAAGATTTTGATGCAAGTTTTGCCAGACCATCATCAAATAATAGAGGCTGTAAAAGAGAGTGAGCAATGTATCTGACAACTCTAAATGTCATGTTAATTGTTTAAGACCTTCATGTGGGTATCAACCAGACCAATACTGTGAAGGGTACTGAATAAAATAACGAAACACTACTAGATGGCTTTCTCAAATGTATCCTATTTTGTCTGCTTTGTCAGAAAACAAAACAAAACTGAATAAGCAGTATCAGTTTCTTTTCTAATGTTGTAAACATACCACGTATAATGCTTCTTAACTTCTACTTGAGGTAGCAGATCCTTTTTGCAAAATACATGGAAGATGAGGGAGGACTAAGCACAAAATGAGTCAAATGATCATGGAGACCATATGAGAAGCAGTGACGCTCCCACATGCCACCACTGAGACCCAGCACCGAAAATAAACAAACACTTAAAAAAAGATCACATGATGACGACTTAATGCAGCACTCCTTTTCTAAAGCAGGGAAGACAGCTTCAGTTACCAGTCAGTCTTGGTCCTCCTCCGTATCTGCTGTAGAAAACGTCAGCCGCATATTCAGATATTCTCTTCATAATCGATATTTTATCGGGATGAAGCTTGTCGTGGGAACACAGGCAAGCATGATTATCAATAGGCTTGGTAGGTGTTGACTCATCCAACCACTTCTGCAGCCACTCAAGAGAGACGAATTCATAGGGCTCTGAGGAAGCAAGCAAGGGAAAGAGCCTATGTATTTTTACAGCCTTTTGACTGAATGACACATTCATTTTCCTCAAAAGGCAATGCAAACTCTTTCCAAAGTTAGCAGAATCAAGAAGGCTCATTGTTCAGGGAAGATGTCTGATGAGTACAGCACAAAGCACCATTTAACTACCATTCAACCGAGTTCCAGGAGCTGTGCACACTGCCCTGTAAGATCGGCTGGTATTATTAACCACATTCTACAAAAGAGGCTTCCACAGAGAGAAGTGTCTTGCTTGATAGCACAGCAGAGCTCTGATCAGGACACCCAAGCTTGGTGACAAGCCACACTTGAAGCTAGCTTGCAAATCACATAGCCTCACTCCCATAGTTATTTTCATAAACAATTATCATCCATGTGTGATACACAACTGAAAGTTAAAATGAGAAGTCTGACTAGGTCTTAAGTTAAAAAATTAACCTCACTCAGCTACAACCGCACAAATCCGTTTCAACACCGGAACTTTTCTTCATCCAAGATGATACTGACATTGATTAACAGGTAGTTGATTTCCCCACACAAATCCATATTACGTATTTCAAGAAATTAAGCTATGTTAAGCAACTTCTAGGATGAAGTGCACCAGAGTCAAATGTATCGATTCCAAAGTTGGAAAAATTAAGATACAGCCAGACACCTCAAAATGAGTTTTAATTTGGGAAAACACAGCCCCAGAGTTCCATAAAAGCCAAAATTAAAGATAAAGGGCCAGCTTTGATTACTTACAAAGATCTCCAGTGAGTCCCAGCATAAAACATAGAAGAAAACATACAGAGGTTGAATTTATATATTTGTATTATGATACTATTTCTGATGAGATCTGAGGGATAGACAATTCAACTCAAAAGCCCATTTTGACCAATTTCATACTTCCCTGAAATTTACAAGTCTGAAAACTAACTTCCATTTTAAGTTCAGTGTAAAACATTTCAATTTTTACAAAAAAAAAAAAAGAAAAAATATCGAACTGTTGGATCCCTTATTTGTGCTAAAACTGTGTATCAAAAATTGAGAGCCTCGCAATTGATTGGTCAGCTCTGACATAGCTGCAGAAGAGCCCGGGACCACAAGCTGAGTCCAAGTTCTGCCAAGAAACTGAACTGGAGCAAGTCACTTGAACTCTCTATGCTTCAGATCTTTTACTTGTAAAATGAAGGTAATAATACCTGCCTTCCACCTACCTCACAGGGATGTTGCTGAATGTAAAAGATAAGATATGTGAAGTATTTTGAGCTTTGTTGGAGGAAAAGAGATACAGAAAAGTTAATCGTATATTTGCACAATTATATAAAAGTGGAGACCTTAAGACTCAGCACAGGTAACATGACTGTGGCATTTTACACTACATAATGGTAATGAATGATCTCTATCCAAAAGAGCAAAAAAGAAGTCTTAGCATAGCTAATCTTTTCCCAAGGAGAGTTCCCATAGGTTAAACTTTTAGCAATCCCAAGGCTATCAATATAAGATATGAAGATCAGAAAAACCCTGAAAGAGCTGTATCAATTTCTACCAAGAGTCTCCTTAACAACTGGGGTCTCCTCTAAACAAACACTCCTGGCAGTTTCTCAAAGATGTTCTCTATTATTGGGATTTCAAAGCATGGATAATCAACTAACAAACAGGAGAAAGAACTCTGTCAAGTTGGGATAACACACTGTATAAAAATCTCAGCATCTGATGAAGTGAGAAAACTATCAAAATATTTACCAAAGGAAAATGTATACTACGCTTCGAGGTTATTTATATGCAGTTAAATGCCTGGATTTTAAACAGGAACTTTTCTTTTGAAAAGGGATGACGTCTGGAAAGACTATGGCATCAAAAAATATCTGAAAGAACTTACCTAGAGATAATTCAGGATTAAAAAATAATTTATTTCAATTTAAATAAAGAGGGCCAAAAGCGTTCTGGTTCCTGGTGAGGTTCATATTTTATAGTAAATGACCCTTCTTTTAATATGTTCACAAAGATTTAGGAAAAAAAGTAACAAGATCTGACTGGCAGCACAAAACCATGGTCCTTAATTTTGAGATTGACAATATTTTAGGAAAACATGTACTTTCTACCACGTATGCTCACTGTAAATATGAAAAATAATGAAATGCATAACTGCAAGATTGCCGATGACATAGATACACACTCGGAGAGCATGAATACAGGTTCTTACAGGTGGAATGAAAATAGCCAAGAGTACAGTGTAAATTTGAAACATAACATCTTTGGACAACGAGGTTTTAAAGCGTGACTCAAAACTAGCATTCTAGTTTATAGACCCAGTAAGTCCTTTCTCTTGTCCTGTGAATCCAGGAAGCTATCAACAAAGTCCAGAAAACAGATTTTGAGGTACCAATTCCTTTCAATAAATTTAGAGATTTTAATTACATGTTCACTTCCAAACTATTTCCAGTAAAATTAAGGTCAGTCTAGTTCTTTATGATAATCCCAACTCTTGAAACAGAGTGAGAATAACAAATTACAAAGAAAGCTGAGAGCCAAATTAAGGTACAGTTCAGACAGAACTTTTGAGAGATATTCTTACAGATGTAGCAATTGATATTCATTTTTTGCTTAAAGTTATACCAGTAATGGAAAACTGAGGTATCAAAACACCAAAACCACAAGTACAATTATGCTTGAGTATTTATTCTCTAAAATTAATAAAACTGTCTCTTTTTTAAGTAGGAGTGGGGTATGGGGAATTGCCTATGAAATGACAGACAACATATTATTACAAATGGCATACCAGCCTTAAAAACTTGAGGTTCCCTTTATGAGGCATTAGATAAACTTGAATAAACATACAGAGTAAAAGAACGAGCTGGACTGTGTGGGATAATTCTTAAGAAATTAGATGTCGGCAGAAAGCTTTCCTATTCTTAGACTATTTGATATTCAATTTCAGAATAATCTAACAGGACCACAAAAAGAGCACTCATGCAAAAGAATGCTTGTTAATGCTGCTGGCACACAGAGCATGCAAGGACACAGACTAGGCAAGCTGCTTCCATTGTAGCCTGATCAGATTTTTTCTTTTAAAAATAAGATAATGTCTCACAAATTAGAAATACCTGTAAGAGTTATATATGCAGAGTGCTGACCTAAACCTCATAATTTATTAAGAGCTTCCCATTTTTAAAAGTACATGATAAGAATTATATGGAATGCTACACATTAAGTTAATGCTGGTTTACATAGTAAGTGTATAGGGCATAAGCTGGGATTAATGGGTTATAAGTAAGGAAGGGCAAGGGAACGTTTGTTCATATACATTTGTGGACATAAAAGAAACAAGGCACTTAATGGCAACAGTGCTGTCCCAGAATATCTTACAGACCAGCTCCAGCAGGTAACCTTTGGTACAGCTCCTTAACTTCTTCGTGCTTTGCTTTTCCTTTATCCACACTCTGCTTACGCATCTCAGCCATTTCCACACACCACTCCTCAAATTTGGAATTATCTCGATCCACCAGCTCCTGAAGAAAGGCTACTCAGAACAGAAAAGACAGAATAACCTTTATGCTGTTTTCCAAAGACCAAGAACCGTGCCGAACTCTAAATTACAGCAAATACTGGCTAAGATTTTGGCAGCAGCTTCATACTGCGGTTGCCCTCCAACCTGCAGGCAGAAGCAAAGTTGAAGACAGCCCCTAATAATACCAGGGGGTTCCTCGACCTGGTTCTCCATAATATCAGCCAATTGGAAACATCCAATGGCTTAGAAACACCATTCACAACAAATGGTGCCATGGAGCACAGCACAGGATTAGGTAAGATGGCAACTAAAGACTGCCTTCAGGCAAGCAGTGGCTCTTCCTTTTTTAAAAAATTAAACCTAGAATATTTATAAGTGGCTAAACCCACAACTGTTTTACAAGCTGAACAAAACAGAATGGAACTGCTCTTTAAATTCGTCTTTATTATCCACAGGCATTTCTTTAATTGCTTTTGTTTTTCTTTAGGGAGGTCCATGGAATAGCTCTGTGAAAGCCTTTATTTCATCACTTTAAATCAAATTTATGATTATATGCACTTTTACCACCTACCATATATACAGTCAACCTATCGTAATAAATAAAAGTCACCTGTTCTAATCATTGATCTTGGAGCAAGGTATTCAAAAATCTTTGCCTTAAGTAATACTGAAAAATTGCGTACCTGGTACCTGAATAGTTGTGCTGGGTCTTTCTTGAGTTTGTAGTCTATAAACCAACATGTATGCATTTCGAGAACAGTGAGTTCCTTTGCCACACTTAGGTTTACGTGTCTGGGACTTGGAAGGTTCTGCTGAGGTAAGAGAAATCAAAAGATGATTAAATTAGAATTCCTATCATTTGTTCATTCTTTTGTAGGGGAGGGAAAGCAGTTGGGGTGGTGGTGGTCATAGATAACAATTCCTAAAATACAAACTAAAGATACGTTGAAAGGCAATGTAAATTTTGCAGGCTGGATACATTTTTGAATGTTTATTAACCCCCAATGCCTGCCATATTCCATTTTTAAAAGCTGCAAAGAAAGTACTGTTTTTCACAATGACTAACCTGAACCAAATATATAGGTTTTATTTTCCTGTTGGTCTTATATTACAAAAATAAATCTAGGCTTAACTGCACAAAGAAATAAAATGAAATGTTTCCTCCCCGCTCCCCAAATGAAATGAAATGCTAAGATGAGCCACTAACCGCTATGAATTCAGAAGTAGAAAACGTTAGTGTTTTACATGGCATGTATATCACATGAAGGTGACCTTCAAATTGAGTTTGATTATCCCAGGGTAACTTTCTAATGGGGAGGAGGGCATGGGCAGTTCTGAGGAAATCAAGAACCAGATCCTCAAATGCCAGTGCACTTTTCTAAAACTGCTGAGGTTCCACTGATGGTTTCCACTTCTTTAATTCATCTGTCTCCCACTTGACAAAAGAAAGATATAAGCTCCTATTCTGTGACAAGTCTTAGCTCATCAAAAGATTTATTCACAGTAAAATTTTGTTGCGTTCAATCCTTTTAAAACCTGTACTGATTTTATGGAATATATAGGAATATTTATTAAAAAAAAAAAAAAAAAAAACACCTCAGAACACTTTCTAACTTTTTGGAGCTTTACAGTTACAGAAAACTTATTCCATCACAACAAAATTCTTTAGGGTCAGTGTGATGGAAAACACTAGTACAGGACAAAGAGGAAGTATTAAAAAAAAAATACTGTCATTAAAAAAATACCAGTTCATGTAATTTTGAAAAGAATGATGGCGATGCATGGAATCTCTGTTACATAATTTCATCTGGATACAAGAGTAATAATGCTGCCGTTTGTTTCAGTATTTATCATTTGTCAGAAGTTACATTATTGGGAGCTACTTAAATTTACAATGAAAAATCCTGGATGTTAAACTGTGCAGTGAAACACAAAAGTTGTTCAATATTTCTCAGAGAATCAGGAACAAAAAAACTTAAAGACTACAGTAGTAGGGAATTAAAAATCTCAGCATGTAAAAGGAAAAGCTGTTGGTCATTTCTAACTAAAAACTATTAAGATTTAAGATGTTCATTAACTTCTGTAAGGTGGAATATAAAATGATTCATAAACATTCACAAGAGAATATAAGAATGAATGACTAATGGAATTTAATAAGGATTTTCTATTTTTGATAAAACAGATAAAAGCAGCAATGTAAGCTGCATATAATGAGGCATTAAAATACTGGAATGGGATCCTAACATGTAGAGTCTCTTCCTCTTGAAATGTTCTAAAATTTAAGACTACCTATATGGAGAGCCTTAACNTGTGTGGGATAATTCTTAAGAAATTAGATGTCGGCAGAAAGCTTTCCTATTCTTAGACTATTTGATATTCAATTTCAGAATAATCTAACAGGACCACAAAAAGAGCACTCATGCAAAAGAATGCTTGTTAATGCTGCTGGCACACAGAGCATGCAAGGACACAGACTAGGCAAGCTGCTTCCATTGTAGCCTGATCAGATTTTTTCTTTTAAAAATAAGATAATGTCTCACAAATTAGAAATACCTGTAAGAGTTATATATGCAGAGTGCTGACCTAAACCTCATAATTTATTAAGAGCTTCCCATTTTTAAAAGTACATGATAAGAATTATATGGAATGCTACACATTAAGTTAATGCTGGTTTACATAGTAAGTGTATAGGGCATAAGCTGGGATTAATGGGTTATAAGTAAGGAAGGGCAAGGGAACGTTTGTTCATATACATTTGTGGACATAAAAGAAACAAGGCACTTAATGGCAACAGTGCTGTCCCAGAATATCTTACAGACCAGCTCCAGCAGGTAACCTTTGGTACAGCTCCTTAACTTCTTCGTGCTTTGCTTTTCCTTTATCCACACTCTGCTTACGCATCTCAGCCATTTCCACACACCACTCCTCAAATTTGGAATTATCTCGATCCACCAGCTCCTGAAGAAAGGCTACTCAGAACAGAAAAGACAGAATAACCTTTATGCTGTTTTCCAAAGACCAAGAACCGTGCCGAACTCTAAATTACAGCAAATACTGGCTAAGATTTTGGCAGCAGCTTCATACTGCGGTTGCCCTCCAACCTGCAGGCAGAAGCAAAGTTGAAGACAGCCCCTAATAATACCAGGGGGTTCCTCGACCTGGTTCTCCATAATATCAGCCAATTGGAAACATCCAATGGCTTAGAAACACCATTCACAACAAATGGTGCCATGGAGCACAGCACAGGATTAGGTAAGATGGCAACTAAAGACTGCCTTCAGGCAAGCAGTGGCTCTTCCTTTTTTAAAAAATTAAACCTAGAATATTTATAAGTGGCTAAACCCACAACTGTTTTACAAGCTGAACAAAACAGAATGGAACTGCTCTTTAAATTCGTCTTTATTATCCACAGGCATTTCTTTAATTGCTTTTGTTTTTCTTTAGGGAGGTCCATGGAATAGCTCTGTGAAAGCCTTTATTTCATCACTTTAAATCAAATTTATGATTATATGCACTTTTACCACCTACCATATATACAGTCAACCTATCGTAATAAATAAAAGTCACCTGTTCTAATCATTGATCTTGGAGCAAGGTATTCAAAAATCTTTGCCTTAAGTAATACTGAAAAATTGCGTACCTGGTACCTGAATAGTTGTGCTGGGTCTTTCTTGAGTTTGTAGTCTATAAACCAACATGTATGCATTTCGAGAACAGTGAGTTCCTTTGCCACACTTAGGTTTACGTGTCTGGGACTTGGAAGGTTCTGCTGAGGTAAGAGAAATCAAAAGATGATTAAATTAGAATTCCTATCATTTGTTCATTCTTTTGTAGGGGAGGGAAAGCAGTTGGGGTGGTGGTGGTCATAGATAACAATTCCTAAAATACAAACTAAAGATACGTTGAAAGGCAATGTAAATTTTGCAGGCTGGATACATTTTTGAATGTTTATTAACCCCCAATGCCTGCCATATTCCATTTTTAAAAGCTGCAAAGAAAGTACTGTTTTTCACAATGACTAACCTGAACCAAATATATAGGTTTTATTTTCCTGTTGGTCTTATATTACAAAAATAAATCTAGGCTTAACTGCACAAAGAAATAAAATGAAATGTTTCCTCCCCGCTCCCCAAATGAAATGAAATGCTAAGATGAGCCACTAACCGCTATGAATTCAGAAGTAGAAAACGTTAGTGTTTTACATGGCATGTATATCACATGAAGGTGACCTTCAAATTGAGTTTGATTATCCCAGGGTAACTTTCTAATGGGGAGGAGGGCATGGGCAGTTCTGAGGAAATCAAGAACCAGATCCTCAAATGCCAGTGCACTTTTCTAAAACTGCTGAGGTTCCACTGATGGTTTCCACTTCTTTAATTCATCTGTCTCCCACTTGACAAAAGAAAGATATAAGCTCCTATTCTGTGACAAGTCTTAGCTCATCAAAAGATTTATTCACAGTAAAATTTTGTTGCGTTCAATCCTTTTAAAACCTGTACTGATTTTATGGAATATATAGGAATATTTATTAAAAAAAAAAAAAAAAAAAACACCTCAGAACACTTTCTAACTTTTTGGAGCTTTACAGTTACAGAAAACTTATTCCATCACAACAAAATTCTTTAGGGTCAGTGTGATGGAAAACACTAGTACAGGACAAAGAGGAAGTATTAAAAAAAAAATACTGTCATTAAAAAAATACCAGTTCATGTAATTTTGAAAAGAATGATGGCGATGCATGGAATCTCTGTTACATAATTTCATCTGGATACAAGAGTAATAATGCTGCCGTTTGTTTCAGTATTTATCATTTGTCAGAAGTTACATTATTGGGAGCTACTTAAATTTACAATGAAAAATCCTGGATGTTAAACTGTGCAGTGAAACACAAAAGTTGTTCAATATTTCTCAGAGAATCAGGAACAAAAAAACTTAAAGACTACAGTAGTAGGGAATTAAAAATCTCAGCATGTAAAAGGAAAAGCTGTTGGTCATTTCTAACTAAAAACTATTAAGATTTAAGATGTTCATTAACTTCTGTAAGGTGGAATATAAAATGATTCATAAACATTCACAAGAGAATATAAGAATGAATGACTAATGGAATTTAATAAGGATTTTCTATTTTTGATAAAACAGATAAAAGCAGCAATGTAAGCTGCATATAATGAGGCATTAAAATACTGGAATGGGATCCTAACATGTAGAGTCTCTTCCTCTTGAAATGTTCTAAAATTTAAGACTACCTATATGGAGAGCCTTAACGATGCTTTTAATCCTACGATTTTCTTACTAAAAATGAAACAGATCAAAAAAACTCAGTAAAGAACAGTTAAATAAAACTAAAGTTTAATTATTCACAATTTAAAGCTAAATGTCAATTTTGTTTCTATTAAGAACATCACAATAAGAAAAAATATAAGCAAATGTTACTTAAGAGCCTGAGTATTACGTAGGTAAAGTGGGAGCGACATTGCTATATATCTAAAATGTGACTTAAAATTAGAAAATACTTGTAGCATCACACCTGGGTGGAACACTACTCACAACTGGTAAGTCCAGCACACCTCCCACTTTCACTGTTCAAGCTCTATGGAGGTACAACTGATGAACAAAAACAGTGTACATAAAATAAAGAGAAAGTATTCCTTCAAATGACAAGACAGCCACTACATGAGTACCTGCAGCAAAACTCCCTTGAAAGCCAGTGTCCACTGCCATGGTCCTCCACTCGGGCAAGTGGTACTGATCCCTAAGAAAGGACAGTGGCGGGAGACACCCACCTATTCCCATTCCTTTCCCCTTTCTGCATCTCACAGTCCAAGTGACAAACGGTAAGAAAGTGATTAAAACTTTAGCCAAGATGGCTCCTATCGGAAGAACTGTCCACTCCGTTAGACAATAAACGGGTGCTTAGCCCATGAAAACCAAGGTGACGAGAACTATATACTAGAAACTATTCCAGGAAGCACCCTTTATAGCACACCTCATTACCATGGAACAATAGGCAGCTTAACCCCCACAGAGGCATGGCGCCACACTCTAGGGCTGTGGTAAGATACTTAACGGTGAAGGGGAGATGCTGTTCCGAGAACAAAGTTCTCCTACTACTTCTCAAAAAGATATGTCCTGACCCAGAGAAATATATAGTCCCAATCCTACTATATCAAATCTACTACCCATAGTTTTTAGCTTAATACTTACCACCCTCTTTCCTAGCTGCCCACAATTAACCTGTTAATTGAAAATGAAACATACGCCTTCAGACTGTGCTAAAAACAGGACATTATGGAACCATCCCTGGAGCAAAATCACTTTTTTCTTTTTTGTCACGTCAGAGGGGTAATGTGTCGGTGTCGTGACTAGGTCTGGAGGGAGGCACAAATCACGAAATAGCGTGAACACCCAATCATCACGCTCATGAACTACAAAAGGATCCAAAATCACTTTTTGGAAAAAAAATCCAAGCATTGCTAAGAAAGTTCAGAGATTTCACATGTTTAAGAGATGTAAATAGCATTGATAGTCCATAACAATCTTGGGCCATAATAATTTCTCATAGACATTTTTGTTAAAAAAATAAAATTATATTTTAAAAGGGCACTCACAACTTAAAGGTTTTACCTAGATCTTCCTCAATCCCTAGTTGTAATTTCTTCCCCTCCATCTTTTCTATGTCTTCATCATTAAACTTATACCATTCGCCAGACTGTGGATCTTTCACGTGGGCAATGTAGTGGCCAGAATAAGCACTCACTCCTCTGTGTATGAGGACCGCGCTGAGTTCATACACATAGGACCCACCTAGGGAAGGAGGGGAAAAAGTGAAAGAGATTTTAGATGACATTATTTCTTCTTATATCCTGAGCCTGCACTGTAATGATTACAATTCTTTATGCATCCAGTTGAACTCAAAACACGTCACCTTAGATTTAAAAAATTTAGTCTCATAAAATAACGTGGCAGTCATTGTTTTTATCACCTCTCTGTGTCAACTCTCTATTCCCTCTGCTATATGTACAGATGCAAAGCTACCGCATTCTGTGCACGTAAGGGTTACAAAGTTATTCTGTCGTGTACTTCCCCTAACAGACTGAGCCGTATGCTTACCAAGAATCAGCTGTTCATATTTTCTAACTTCTTACAAAAACTAACTACACACAAACTAGTAAGATTTGAATGCAAAATCGAAAAGCTATTATTTCTAGAAAAAAAGAAATTTTTTTTTTAAGATATATCATTAAGGAAAACTGCTTTCAAAATAGGTGTAGATAAGGGAATTCCCTGGCAGTCCAGTGGTTAGGACTCTGCGCTCTCACTGCTGAAGGTGAGATCTGGATCACTGGTCAGGGGAAGAAGGTCCCACAAGCCATGGAGCAGCTGAGCTCACGTGTGCCACAACCACAGAGCCCACGCCCCACGACAGAGACCCAGTGCAACGCCCCCCCACCAGAAGTCCTGAAATAACCCATGGAACTCGTCGTGGATGTCTCCACTAAAAATAAACTGGCCAGGTTCTTACAGCATGACTGAGCAAGGGAACCTTAAGCACTGAACTTGATCTGCAATGATACCTAACCCGTAGGGACCCCGGGAGCCTGGCAGAAAGAAACCTAGGCGGTTTCATCTTCACGAGGAGGTGGCTTCATCTCAGCCCTAAATGAATCTCCACAAAAAATTTTACAGGGACTTCCCTGTTGGTCCAATGGTTAAGACTCTGTGCTTCCACTGCGGGGGCGGGTGGGGGCGGGGGTGCACACTCAGATTCAACCCCCGGTAGGGGAATAAAGATCCCACATCACACAGTGCAACAAAATGTAAAAAATAAAAATACCATAAAAAGTTTTCCAGAGATAACCAGGTACAGAAGAGCTAGTAACATTAAAATAACCAAAAGGGACAGCAAAAAGAAACTTACATAATACTCCAACAATTTCGGTCATGGATTATAAAATCAGGCTTCTATGTTTACAGAAATGAGAAACTTGAAAATATAGGCAAGTGACAGGAAACTTTTAAAAAAAGTGATGCAAATTTTAATTAGAGAAACTTAAGAGTGTAAATTATCAAGAGTGTAAACAGATGAACTGATCCAGTTAAAAGGACAAAATTGTTTAG
This sequence comes from Oreotragus oreotragus, assembly GCA_006410675.1. Classification (NCBI taxonomy): domain Eukaryota; kingdom Metazoa; phylum Chordata; class Mammalia; order Artiodactyla; family Bovidae; genus Oreotragus; species Oreotragus oreotragus. Next base: position 349,791 of record SJYX01004920.1, read on the forward strand.
ATTTTGTTCATAAAAATTTGGAATTCTTCAAAATACAGACAGACACACCAATGATGTTTCTCTCCAGCCACCAATGGCCCAGATGAACAAGCAGAGGAGGCAGATTGAGATTAAACAATGGGTTAGGCTTCACCTGGCAATATCCCAGGAGGCAGAACTACACTGTAACTACTACACTATACTACACTACACCATAAGGGTTAGGGGTACAAGTTCACATAGCAAAATGCTAAAGCCAAAACATAAAAAAGTAGTGACTGCCAGACAACTCAGACTAATGGCTTGGGGGAAGGAGATTGCAACCAGGTGGGCCACACAGGAAGCTTTGGAGTGGGTGGTACTCGGAAAGATATTCACTTGGTGATAATTCTCTGAACCGTTTATTTCTGTATTTTAATTTTTATGGATGTCTTCTATTTTATCATTTTTAAAAGAGGAGGAAATAGAGTGGAACAAAATATACGATATTTAAATTATAGAAAGACAAGGTAGGTTATGACCTTCAGAAGGGCTGAGGGAGGGTGGAAGACAAAAATCACTGAAGGAGAGAAGTTATTATCAGGTCAGCTGAAGACTGATTACAACAGTGGCACTTAGCAGTAGCCTCAAATTATTAATGAAGACAATAAATCACCGAAGTCTTAGCAGTAACTATGACTACTACCAATAGATACAAGATTTTATTATCGTATTATCACTGTTGCAGATAACCTGATTTTAGTTATCAATTCATTAAAAAAAAGAAAGAGTACAGAATTAAAATTCCAACTTTATGAAAATCCTTACGCTGTGTGTTTCTCAGGCAAACAATTTAAAAGATCGTTGATTCCTCCTGAGTTCTTTGTATGGTATAGGAACAGAAAAGGAACTGATGTTTGTCTGGTGTATCTATTCCCATTTCAAGGGCTTCTCTTGTAGCTCAGGTGGAAAAGAGTCCACCTGCAATGCAGGAGATCCTGGTTTGACTCCTGGGTCAGGAAGATGCGCTGGAGAAGGGATAGCCTACCCACTCCAGTACTCTTGGGCTTCCCTTGTGGCTCAGTGGGTAGGGAATCCGCCTGCAATGTGGGAGACCTGGATTCGATCCCTGGGTTGGGAAGATCCCCTGAAAAAGGGAAAAGCTACCCACTCTAGTAGTCTGGCCTTGAGAGTTCCATGGACTATAGCGTCCATGGGGTTGCAAAGAGTCAGATAGGACTGAGCGACTCTGACTTCACTTCTATTATGGTATTACAAATCTGTCAGTATTCTGAGGACTACATTTAAGTGGCAAAAGTCTATGAATTTTATTTAGACTTAATGTTGTCTATAGGGATATTAAAATCCCCAAGTAATATGGCAGGAGTTGAGTTAAGATACGGGGAAGGCAATGGCACCCCACCCCAGTACTCTTGCCTGGAAAATCCAATGGACGGAGGAGCCTGGTGGGCTGCAGTCCATGGGGTTGCTAACAGTCGGACAGACTGAGCGACTTCACTTTCACTTTTCTCTTTCATGCATTGGAGAAGGAAATGGCAACCCACTCCAGTATTCTTGCCTGGAGAATCCCAGGGATGGGGGAGCCTGGTGGGCTGCCATCTATGGGGTCGCATAGAGTCGGACACGACTGAAGTGACTTAGCAGTGACAGTGAGTTAAGATAGTAAGCTGCTAAATATTCAAGGTATGAGAATCCCTCAGTCTACACATCTGTGTATCTGCAGGTTCACTATTTAAAAAAATAAATTCTCCTTTTAAAAACAAATCATCTTTTTAGATCTTTTCTGTTTTGTGTGGATATATGTGTGCAGACACATAGGAATAAGAATACAGAAAAAAAAGAATATGAAAGTGGAAGTGTTATTCTTTACAGTATGAATTGGAAAAAAATATATAATAAACTGAATCAAGATAATAACTATTTGAATCATACACTGGAGTCAAGGAAAGGAATAATGTGGGAATTCCCTGACAGTCCAGTGGTTAGGATTCAGAGCTTTCACTGCAGTAGCTCAGAGTTCAATTCCTGAATCCACTGTGAGGGAACTAAGGTCCTGCAAGCGGCAAGGGGAAAAAAAAAAAAAGGAAAGGAATAATTTCTACATTTCCTACATTCCTAACCCCCAAGAAACCACTAAGTAACCAGGCTTCTCTAACTTCAAATAACTGACTATGCAAAGGAGGCAGGGAGCAAACTACTACAGACAGCGAATGACTGCAGAGTTCATTCAACCAGGCAAGCGAGACAGCAACCCAGCACCGGGTGCAGCAGCTTTCCTCGCCCAGCTGTGAGTGTGGCGTGCAGGCAGCGCGGGGGCGGGCCTCCGCCACGGCCCTCGGGCTTTCTCTGCTGTGGCCAGCGGGGGCTGCTCTTGGTGTGCTGGCTTCTCACAGCAGTGGCGCTCTTGTGGAGCGTGAGCTCTGGGCGCACAAGCTTCAGGAGTTGTGGTACATAGGCTTGACTGCTCCACAGCATGTGGGATCTTCCCAGACCTGAGATCAAACTGATGTCCCTTGTATTGCAAGGCGGATGCCTAACCACTGGACCACCAGGGAAACCCCAC
>SJYX01004920.1:386880-462128 GCA_006410675.1 Oreotragus oreotragus
CCTCATCCCCCTCCACTGCATGCTTAGAGAAATGGAAGTTCTCTGAGAGCCAGGATCGCGTTTGGCTCATTCTCCACTGTATCTCAGTGCTTGTTACTCTTTGTTGGATCTTAGCCCCTTTGAGAATTTAGTGAAAGCTTTACACCCTCTCTCTACAAAAGCATATATTCATATGGTTTTGGGGAAAAGAGATTGTAACAGGGAAGTAACATGGCCTCATTGAAAACAAGCCATGAGAATCAAACCTCAGATTTATTGTGGTGGCTATGAGGGTTTCTGCTTGGTCATGTTCTCAGCATACACCTCATTATTCCTTACCATATGAAAATAAATTTGGATGAAGCTGAGCATGTAGAGAGTTGGTGATGGACAGGGAAGCCTGGTATGCTGCAGTCCATGAGGTTGCAAAGAGTCGGACACGACTCAGCGCCTGAACTGAGCTGAACTGAGCATGTAGGCAAAGAGATGGGCAAGAAAGGGTTGGATAGAGGCTGTGGTTATAAGTACTTATGTTTTGTTGATGTGACTAATCTGTAGAAAATTATTTCCTCTTCCTAACCTTTGCTTTTTGTAACTCCTGTCACTTGCCATTCTTGCCAGCTTTCCCTTCTTTGGGTTGTAGTTAAGGACACTCTTACAAGATTGTATCCTTCAAGCTTTAGACCCCATGGACTGTAGCCCACCAGGCTCCTCTGTCCCTGGAATTCTCCAGGCAAGAATACTGGAGTGGGTTGCCATGCATTCCTCCAAGGAATCTTCCTGACGCAGGAATCAAACCCAGGTCTCCTGTGTTGCAAGCATATTCTTTGCCTTTGGAGCCACCAGGGAAGCCCCTTTCTTCTGAGAGCATCTTTAAAACGAATTTTCTAATCCACTTGCCCTGACCTTTGAAGGTAAAGGAGTAGATCACCCCAGTAAGCAATAAGTGGCACATGAGGAAGGTGTCTGCTGTACTGAAACTGAGTCCAGCCCCGTCGCTTGGGCGGGCAGTATGCCCAGTCAGTGCTTGTGTAGGGGGCACGCTGCTGCCCAGTCTCCTTCCATTTGCACTCCTGTTCTCAGTGCAGTTTGTAAAGTCACCTGTTGAGGGGTGAGGGAGGAAGCTGATTTCCTTTCTTCCTTCCGAAGAGTTACAAATGGAATCAGGAGATAGAAACTTATATAGTACAATGCAATTATATTGTTATATACACAGTAATAAGAACACCCAAGATTACCTTTTCTCGAAATCTAATTTCTGTAGCTTGTCTCTTTTTTTTATTGAATCTGTTCTTTATTGTACTGAATATAATTAGCTTATAGTTTTAGTATCTAAGAAGTATTTTTTTCCTCTTGTAATCCTTTTTCATGGTAAGTTGTTTTTTGATCATATTCATATTTGCACATGTGAATTCTTTTTCATGAAGTTGATGTTACAAATTTACGCACTTTCTTGTCACATATACTACCTCCGATTCTCCAGTTTCCTGATTTCTCTGTCCTCCTAAAATGGGGAATTTACTCAATACTTGGGGACCAAGTTAACCAAACCCAGTTCTCTAAAACTTTCGACTCAGATAAGTTCCACAGGCTCTAGATGATAAATAGCATTTCTGAATAATAGGTGAAAGTGCACACCTGTTGAACTCTTCTTGAGAATCTTCAGTAATCTTCAGAAGGCCTTTGCCTTGTTGTGAAGACTTTCATTTAATCCTCTTTATGACTTCACGAGGTTGATACTGATTTATTCTCATTTTACAAGAGCATACACCTTGGCTGAGATAATTTGTCATAGGCACACAACTAATGTGTGTTAAATTTAGACAGTGTCTTATTGGGATTGGGCTGCCATGACAGAATACTGTAGACTGGATGGTTTGAACAGCAGGAATTTATTTTCCAGTTTCAGCTTTGAAAGTCCAAGATCAAGGTGCTGTCAGGGTTGGTGTCTAGTGAACACTGTCTCCTTGGGTTGTAGCCAGCTTCTCACTATGTCTTCACACAGCCTCATTACTCAGTACTGCCCATGGATGGAGAGAAAGGAAAGAAGCTCTAAGGTATCTCTTCTGATAAGGGCACTTCAGTTCAGCTCAGTCGACTCGCAGCACGCCAGGCCTTCCTGTTCATCACCATCTCCTGGAGTTCACTCAGACTCACGTCCATTGAGTCCGTGATGCCATCCAGCCATCTCATCCTCGGTCGTCCCCTTCTCCTCCTGCCCCCAATCCCTCCCAGCATCAGAGTCTTTTCCAATGAGTCAACTCTTCGCATGAGGTGGCCAAAGTACTGGAGTTTCAGCTTTAGCATCATTCCTTCCAAAGAAATCCCAGGGCTGATCTCCTTCAGAATGGACTGGTTGGATCTCCTTGCAGTCCAAGGGACTCTCAAGAGTCTTCTCCAACACCACAGTTCAAAAGCATCAATTCTTCGGTGCTCAGCCTTCTTCACAGTCCAACTCTCACATCCATACATGACCACTGGAAAAACCATAGCCTTGCCTAGACAAACTGTTGGCAAAGTAATGTGTCTGCTTTTCAATATGCTATCTAGGTTGGTCATAACTTTTCTTCCAAGGAGTAAGCGTCTTCTAATTTCATGGCTGCAGTCACCATCTGCAGTGATTTTTTTACTCCCTTATTATGAAAGCTTCACTCTGATGACCTCAATTAAAACTAGTTCCTTCCCAAAGGCCCTGTCCCCATATACCGTCAGATTGCAACCTTTAACCTACAAGTTTGGGTGGCCACAGTTCAGTCCATAGCAGACAATATTCAGACCAGGTTGGCCATGTCAGATTCTGAATAATCTTGTGCTGAATTCTCTGCTCCCGCAGTTTAGGAGCTTTGGTATCCAGATTATTTGGTGACTCTGTTAAATGTAATAAGTTGGCCAGCAAAAGAAGACTCTATTGATACGTGTGTATGTACTCCTTTAATACAGCCCAAGTGGCATAGTGGTAAGGATCCGCCTGCCAAGCAGGAAACACGGGTTTGACCCCTGGGTCGGGACGATGCCCTGGAGAAGGAAATGGCACCCCATGGACGGAGGAGCCTGGTGGGGTGCAGTCCGTGGGGTTCAGAGAGGCAGACACAGCTGAGTGACCAAACAGCAGCAGCACCTCCTTTAGTATCATATGCATTTACCCTTCTTTTGCTAAAAACGAAGGAAAGTAAAGGTGAGAATAAATAAGAAGACAGAGATCATCTAGGATCCCACACCCTGCAGAACTGTGGCCGTTACCATTGCAGCGTATTTCTTTCCAGTATTTCTCTTTAGGAGGAGGGAGCAACTTTCACATGTTGTGCTTTTTAAATTTTTTTCTTCTTGGCCTCTCATAAGCAGTTTCCCAGTTAAAATTCTAGAAAACTTCTAAGTGATTTTTGCCTTGGAGAAAACAGATTTGAGAGCTTCTGAGAAAGTAGAGTATTATATGAGCTGCGTATGGGAGAAGGTGGTCAAGACTAATGACTCAGGACCTCTCAGGGAGGGAGAAAACAGAATTAGTAGGTGTGTGTGGAGGGTGGGATTGATAAAAGTCAATACATGCTTTTACAGAGTGCATTACCTATAGAACTCCCCCTTGAAAATGCTCGTTACAGGCAACCAGTTGTCCAGACTGGAGGTACAGTTTTAAAACTGCCATCATCAGATGGGTGGAAGTTGAAACCACTGTTTTCTAGGTGAGGAGATTAAGTCCAGAGAGATAAATGTCTTTAAAGATGTGTCACCATAACTTCATCAAGCTCCCAGCACAGGTGATGCTCAGTAAATGGTTTCAGAAAGAACAGTTTTGCTCCTACACTGCAAACAATACTTTGGAAAAGGGTCGTTTGTTCTTTATTTAAAGTATTTAGTGCTTACTCCTGATGCCTCCCAGTCTGTTTCTTTGAGCAGTGGTTCAGTGGGTAGTTGGACTACGACTAGTAGTTTCTTATAGAATGAAATTGTTGATTCATTTCAGTAGCCATTTCTTTTCTTCCTCTGCTGCTGCTGCTTCGGTTGCTAAGTTGTACAAACTGTTACCTGTTTTATGAAAAAATAATCATGAGACAGTCTCTCCTTGTTTTATTTTAAAAACCTAGATTTATTTTTTTAAAGGTAAATCAGTTGTAATTGTTTTATTAGAAAAATGTTTTTGCATCTCAAAAAGCTGCATAATAGTTTTCCTTTAAAACCCCACGTGAAAATTTTATTTTAGGGTTAAGAAGTAGAGTAAATCTACTTTGAGATCTTGGTTTCTTTACCCACTTTGGATAATATAAATCATCATGTTTTCTGTTTTGCTTTGATTGCCAGTTGTTTGTCTAGTCACTCACTAAGTCGTGTCTGACTCTTTGCCACCCCATGGACTGTAGTCAGCGAGGCTTCCCTGTCTATGGGATTTCTCAGGCAAAAATACTGAAAACAGATTGCCATTTCCTTCTCCATTGATTGCCGGTGCTCAGAGCTAAATATGTGTATTTTAACCAAAATATCTGTGGCTTGCTTCACTTTGTTCAGGTCTCTGCCTCACCTTTAATTTCCACCTTCTTTAATTTTAGTTTCCTTAGATGTGATTTCACTGATTACATTTTAATGCAAGCTACTTTCTGTGCTTCATGAACATGCTAAGATGGAGCTATATCGAGTTTTATCTGTCTGCCTATCTAGGGCTTCCCGGGTGGCTCCGTGGTAAAGAATCCGCTTACCAGTGCAGCAGACTCAGGTTTGATCCGTGGGTCAGGAAGATGCCCTAGAGAAGGAAATGACAACCCACTCCTGTATTCTTGCCTGGAAAATCACATGGACAGAGGAGCCTGGCAGGTTGCAGTGCATGAGGTCGCGAAAGACTCAGACATGACTTAGTAAACAGCAACATCTACCTATATATGTTTAATTTCTTAATGATTGTGACCATTCCCTAATACATTAACAACAATCACGATTTTGAAATATTTCTGTTAGCACCTCACTTTGTGCCAACATTAAACAAGTACATGGTATATATATCTGTAAATATGTTGGAGTGTTATTTGTCCTCATGAAAAGAGCGTGAAATATTTATTTTTCTAAATCCAGAGATTCTCATTTGGTCTTCTAACACTTGTGCTCTTCATTGTAACAAGTCATATTCATAACAGTATGAATTTGTTGTGTATATACATAGTATTTTCTGTGAAGAACCCTGTTTATTTCATAGGCAACTTCTTCCCAGGTGGTGCTCGGGATAAAGAACCTGCCAACTAATGCAGGAGGCATAAGAGATGCAGGTTTGATCCCTGGGTTGGGAAGATCCCCTGGAGGAGGACATGACAACCCACTCTACTATTCTTGCCTGAAGAACCCCTATGGACAAATTCATAACTATATGAATTTGTTGCAGTATATACACAGTATTTTCTGTGAAGAATCCAGATTGTTTCATAGGATACTTTCTCAGTTACATTAAAACCTCTTAAAAAACCCTCTTGGCTTCCAGTAGTTTTCTAAGCTCTTGCTGGTTTTAAAAGGTAGAGTAGCACACACATCCCCTTCCCCCCATTCCCAGATTGGCATACAGAAGAAGTTTCATGTCAGAATTCATAAATGCTTTAAAGAAGAAATTAAACCACACAGGACAAATGAACAATTTAAAGTATATTTCTGGTAAGATTAAGAAAGTATTTTTGTTATTTCATTTTAAACAGAATAGGTTCATGTCTAGAGTAGAATTTATATTGGACACTTTATTGTGAGAAACTGAGCTCTTACTATAATTCTTAAGCAATCCCAGAGTAACCTTAATAACAGGTATATTAACTGAGGGGAAAACAGATGATTACGTAAATGCAGACTTGGTGAAGAGAGTATGGAAGTTTTAAGAAACGTGTACTCCACCCAGAGTAGCCGCCGCCGCCGCTGCTGCTGAGTCGCTTCAGTCGTGTCCAACTCTGCGCAACCCCATAGACGGCAGCCCACCAGGCTCCCCCGTCCCTGGGATTCTCCAGGCAAGAACACTGGAGTGGGTTGCCATGTCCTTCTCCAAAGCACGGAAGTGAAAAGTGAAAGTGAAGTCGCACAGTCGTGTCCGACTCTTAGCGACCCCATGGACTGCAGCCCACCAGGTTCCTCTGTCTGTGGGATTTTCCAGGCAAAAGAGTACTGGAGCGGGGTGCCATTACCTTCTCCTACCCAAAGTAGACACTTATTTAATTCTTTTTTTCAAATGCACATTCTGTTTGCTAAAATTTACATCTGCTCCTAGCTTTGAACACTGCCTGAAACGTATGTGTGGCTTGGCAGGAAATCTGATACGAAGGGGAAAGCACCGAGTAGTTGGGGTAGAGCCTCACAGTTGATAACCTGTCCGCGCTCGTTGCAACCTGTGGCGCTGCTGGGAGGGAGGCTTGTGATAAATTTCTTATAAACCCTCCTTAGGACAGCCCTAATGCCAGGACAGATATGAAATTTTGATATATTCCATGTCCCTGTGATGCTTGTGGTAATCATCGATTTGTTCCAGAGTTGTGGGGTTTTGTTTGTTTGCTTTTAAAGCTATTTGCATCTCTTGCCTGAGCTTAGTTTGTTCTTTGCTGCAAAGAGCATGTATACTACATCTGGTCTCTCTTTGTTCCTTTTCTTGATGTGTTTGTTCATCTTTGATCTGAGCCAGTGCTTGGTTACAAAGTAATCTTGGCAGAAGTTTCAAATACTAACTAGAATGCAGTGTCTTAGGAGGTTGATTATATATTTGTGATAATTCTCAACTTTGACATTTAAAAATCCTTGATGGTAGTTTTATCACTTAAAATCTTACTGATAGTGCTAAATTGTTGGGTAACTTAGTGATCAAACATGCACACGCTGTGGTTTCTGAAAACCTAGAAATTGTGTATTTCTACTCTATCTCTGTTATGCTTTATTGATTCAGAAATAATTTTCTCAACTTTACTAATAAGAAGAGATGACATCCTGTAAATGGGTGGTTGCCTGGCTTCAGAGTCAGAAAGTCTAAAGTCCATTTGAGTCCTGTCCCTTCACAAGCTGTAATACACAACTTTAAAAAAAAGATGTCAGTAATCATGCTTGTCTCATTAGCGTCATCCTGAGGAATAAAGTCAAATGCCATGTGTAGACCTCTTAACAGATAGGCTGACTTGGTAAGTGCTCACTAAGTGCTAGTCTCTTTCTTGTTGCTGAGTGAAGTCACTCAGTCGTGTCCGACTCTTTGTGACCCCGTGGACTGTAGCCCACCAGGCTCCTCTGCCCACGGGATTCTCCAGGCAAGAATACTGGAGTGGGTTACCATTTCCTTCTCCAGGGGATCTTCCCAACCCAGGGATAGAACCTGGATCTCCCACATTGCAGGCAGCCGCTTTAACCTCTGAGCCACCAGGGAAGCCCCCTGTTGCTGAGCTCTCTCCCTTTTTCTCCACACTATGTCAGTGCGTATGCACATTTTAAAATGTGGTTTTATTGTGTTTTTTTTTTAATGATTTAGATTTATTTGCTACAATGTTAAGTAGTCAAATAATAGGTCTGTTGAATTGTTTTTAATTTTTAAAATTTAAATTAGATTATTCCTTAGTTCCTTAATTGTTCTCTAATAAGACATGTGTAAGCTCTCCGCAGTACATCCCCCTTGCCCCCCAAATCTGCCAGACAGATCGTTTTAGAGTATGTTTCAGTTTTCTTCTTTCAGCTCATCCCCATCTGGCCAACTGTGTTAATTCCTTGTTCCTGTTTTTTTGGTGATAAATTGCATTCATGAGGGCTCACTTAAAATAATAAAATAAAGATGGTTTTTAAAATGGTGAGAAATTGGAGGTGAAAAAAATACTAATTGATTATTCTGCTGAACTGAAAATCTTCCAAGCCACCATCCTTCCCAGTGGTCTTAAGGAGAACTCAAAGTCTTATTTGGTTGTTTGCCAGTGTGAGTCCCAGCATAGCATTTATATAGAAGACTGCATATTATTTTCAGTGTTTTCATATTTGGAGATAAAAATGAGGGAAAGCCCTACAAATGTGGTGGATTTGTGAAAGGAATAGTTAACTGTTGGGCAGCCTGCCTCAGTTAAGACAGTTTTAGCTCTAGGCAATTTAAAATTGCCTGTTTGCAAAGAAGATATCTGGAAAAACTGAATATGAATATACTGGTGCCAAACTGAACAGTTATTCAGTATTGTAAACCATGCTGTCCTTTGCTTGGGAGAGGCTTAACCAATTAAGATGATTGTAGAGCTTGAAGAGATGTATAAAACTTCACCTTATTTTTATAACTTTCCAAGTTTTGTAGCACCACCTTACTTGCATCTGACTGTAGTTTGTGTATTAGTAATTTGAGTTGGTTTAGCAGTAACTTCCAGTTTGTCTTTGAAATTCATTTGCTATGTGCACTGTTCTCCTCAGTCGGGAGGGTGTGTTTGCTTTTTAAATGAACAATGTTTAAAATGTTCTTTCATAAACTTTTCACTACACAATTCTGAGCCTTTCTGTTGAGTATTATAATAAATTTTGAAGTATTTCCCTCTCCCAAAAGGTTTTTCCTTGCTATTCATCTTTGGGAAGTTCTCCAGAAATATTTAGCTCAGAAGTGAGTGTCATTGGTTGAAGTTGCTGCCTGGGCTTCTGTTAAATCCGAGAACTTGAGAACAAAAATGAAAGTGTCTGTAACCCTGAACCAGCTCGGCCGAGTTGCCAGTAAAGGCTTGTTTGTGATTTCACTAATCCGCATTAACTCACAGTAGGGAGCTGTGGCACTTGATATCAAGGAGCTCCTGGTCTTCTTTTCCTTCTCCTGTTTTTCTTTCTGCTGATTCTCTTCCTGTGGAGGTGTGAGGCCGTCCCTGGCTGGGAGTGAACGTATCTCCCTGTGTAGTCACATCTTTTCTACCCCTCTTTTAAAACTCCAGTGGGGGGTGAGGGGGTATTAAGTGAGGATGGCCGGGAAAGAGAAGGAAATAGCAGCAGTCCCCACTCGCCAAAGCCTGTGGGTTGGGACACCATCCTCACAGTCCCTTCCAGGTAGCATGAGCCCCTCTCATCCCAGTTCATCCAGTATCCTAGCTAAACTTGGTCCCTTGTTCATCCCTCACCTACGCACCTCCAGTATCTCTCCCTTTGACCTCCAGCATAACTCCTGAGAGGGGTCAGCGAAGCCACTAAAGCAGTGGCTACTGCTGCTGCTGCGTCACTTCAGTCGTGTCCGACTCTGTGTGACCCCATAGACGGCAGCCCACCAGGCTCCCCCATCCTTGGGATTCTCCAGGCAAGAATACTGGAGTGGGTTGCCATTTCCTTCTCCAATGCATGAAAGAGAAAAGTGAAAGTGAAGTCGCTCAGTCTGTCCGACTGTTAGCGACCCCATGGACTGCAGCCCACCAGGCTACTCCGTCCATTGGATTTTCCAGGCAAGAGTACTGGGGTGGGGTGCCATTGCCTTCCCCGAGAATCTGGAATGACCATCCCTTATTTCCTATGTGAAGTTTGCTGCTGTGTCAGAGGGATAAATGCGTGTCAGCTGGGGTGGCAGCTCAGCTACGTTGATTGGTGGGAGTGTTGGGAGCACAGTTTTGAGACAGGTTAGCTTTTGTAGGGTTTGATTTTGTACTTTTGAGAACCTGGGTTGGAGGAGGAGGGGAAAAACTGAGAAAGGAGCCAACGGTCATATGTCTTATGTGAACGTTAGAACAAGGACACAGACCTAAAAGACTGCAGAGATAAAAATTCACTTGGCTGGTTTTGAGTTGTCTCTTGCTAGCGTATAATAGGATAAATATGACTTCTTTAAAATTTTTTTAAATTAAATCAAAGTAACTTCTTTAAGCTTTGCTTCCCTGGTACCTCAGTGATAAAGAATGTATCCGCCAGTGCAGGAGACACATTGGTTTGATCAAACCCAAGGTTTGATCCTTGGCTCAAGAAGATTCCCGGGAAAAGGAATGGCAACCCACTCCAGTATTCTTGCCTGGGAAATCCCATGAATAGAGAACCTTGGCGGGCTACAGTCCATGGGGTTGCAAAGAGTCAGACACGACTGAGTGACTGACCACCACTTCTTTAAACTGTGCATTTATTGGAGCTTCATGTGGGTAGTTCAGCAAGGACTGGGCCTCAGTGCACCTCAGGTTCACTTTAGAGCTCCAGCGCCCCTAGCCTCACCTTCTCAAGGATCACTTGCAGTCTTTTCAGATCGTTTCTTTCCCTGTGATACTTCCAAGAAGACATTCATTTTTTTAAAAAAAATATTTTTTAATTTAAAAAAATGAATGGCTTAAAGTCTAAGCCAAGATGAAGAATGACCTGCAACATGACATATTTTTTGTGTAATAGTGAAATTTCAGTTCATTGTAGATTTTTCAAGAACAGTTTTATTAACTCCCCTGTCATTGTTCTTAACCCTTAAATTTGTTTTTTCATCATATGAAAGCTCTTGTGACCTTAAAAATATATTTTTATTACAATGGCAAATCCATAAGGCAACAACAGGCTTTACTCATATCTCTTAGTCCCTTTTCTAGCTGAGAGAAATACTTCATTTTCCTTCTTATCCTTATTCAGGGGACTTTGAGGTAGGTAAGACTCTATATGAAGAAGGAATCTGGATGTTTGCTACCAATTGTAAGATGTTTTACTTCATGCTTCCTGAAAATGCTGTTATTAAATCTATTGTATTCAGGCTGTTTGACTCAGTAAGAGTAAAGAATATTTCTTAGAGATAGGCATTTTTATTTTAATTGTTAATGCCTGCTAGAGGCCCAGCTTTAGTTTATAGATAAATCATTACTTACAAGTAGCATATCCAGTGAGCAGTGTGGAGTCAGAGCATTTTGACTGGGATGAGCTCTCAGATCTTTTTGGAAATGGGAAAACTGAGCATCAGAGAAGGACAGCAAGATTCCCCATGAGAGAAATCCCAGCGCCAACATGAGAACCTAGATTGCTAGATTCCAAGTCTTTTCTTTATTACTATTGCAAGTTGGTAGAAATTTGTGCTTATTTTATAACTAAATTGTACATCAACAGATGTTTAAGAAGGACCCGTTTTAAAAAAAAGTTCATCCTATACAATCGGGTTCGCACTGTCAGTTGCTTGTAATTGATCCCTATCTCCACTTTCCTGTCCGTTTAAAATAAGTACTAAATTTAGCTCTGGCTCCTGTTTTACTGGTTAGAATTTTTCGTTCATAAATTACACCTGATTAAATTTTACTAGCCAAATCAGTGATTTTACTTTAGAAGAGTTGTGAAATTTTAAAACCGGGATCACAGTAGTGGTTCTATCCCAGTTTTATACGGTTGATAGAAATCTCTTAACTGGCTAGGAAGGGGATCTCTTACATGCTTGAGAGTGAAAAAATTAAGAGAAGAGATAATTGATACAGGATCACCGTATTCACTTTATACTGCTGCTTCTTGAGACCATCATGTTGTATATAAAAGGAAAAATTCAAAAAACACTTAATTCTGAATAGTTGATGAGTTGGCTGCCCTCTTTTATCATGAGAAATACAACTTTCTTTGGAATAAGCAGATTTATAATTTCTTTACCTAGTAACAGGGGTTGAAAAGACCATGTCCATCTGAGGAATTTCTTTTATATTCTTTGATCTTGAATTTTGTTTGATTTGTAAAACCATAGCACTGTGACCAAGGAAATGACATTTAACCCACTTTTGCTGAAACCTGATTAAAAATTTAAAAAATGAAATGGTTGGATTTTGAGTTCAACAAGTATGTTTAAGTGCATTTATTATACAGAAATAGCTTGACTGTTACACTAACTATAAAATTTTCTCCTGTTTTACATATTTGCTACTCATTATTGGGCTATATTGCTTTTTAAAATACATTGTTTATTGTATTGTCAGTTTGTACCGATTTTCCTGGTAATACTGCTTTGAATTAATAATGTACATGATAGTCATTAACAATAAAAGTTAATTCAACTGTTCCGTTCCATACATGGTGATTAGCATATGACTTATCTAATAAATAATATTGATTACTTAATGTAAAGGAGCTCCCAGACAAGAAAAAAAATTCTTTTTAAAGTTTAGCACATGCAGCAGGGGGCACCAGACGAAGGCAAAAATGAATTCTTACATTTTTAATCAGCTGCAGCTTGTGTCCCATTCATACTTAAATCATATAGTAGTTAACTGCTTCCCCGTTAGTTTTCTTGATGGTTTTATCTTCTTAGTTCTAAAAGCTTTGTTGAAAACAATGATAACTACTCAACTTATTCATTCAAACAAAACTTCTTACAGCCAACCAATTTAGTAATTCATAAATTTCTTCTTAAAAGAGACCACATAATTACTTGTTTGCAATAAAGCAGTATTATGATTACTTGTTAATATTAGTATTAATATTATTACTATTATAATAATATACTATATTATATTACTACTAATATACTATTATTACTATTAATATTATTTTTAATACTGTTTCTACAGAATGTTTTTTGGTTGATGAGAAAAGAAATGCCCTAATGATTTGAAGGCTTAATTTTGTTTTCTTTATGTGTAAAGTGAATGAATTTAAAAATCTGGAAAAATGTTCCCTTTAGATAAGAAATAGCTGTATAGAAATTTGTTTCCAAAAAGGCTCATTTTTTTCATATAGGTGATGTCATTAAACAGTTGTTCTTCTGTCCCTCTCATGCCCATCATCTAGTCCAGTATCAGATGGAGATGATGCGGAGCCTTCGCCATGTAAACATCGACCACCTCCACGTGGGCTGGTACCAGTCCACGTACTACGGCTCGTTCGTCACCCGGGCCCTTCTGGATTCTCAGTTCAGTTACCAGCATGCCATTGAAGAATCTGTCGTTCTCATTTACGGTTAGTAGGAGTTTCCTTTATTATTCTTTTCTTCCCTTAATATTATTGCTACTACTATTTTTGCTTTCTGTCTTTCTGCCTCTAAGAGCAGCCTGGCAGGCCTTCCCAAGTAAATACCAACCCTGTTTCTGCAGCAGCCTCAGCAGCAGCTAAGTCTAGACAGGGTTTCCTTCTTTCTGTTTATTTTTCTTGCTATCAGAGCCCTGATGTGTACATTTTGGAATGCTGGAGTAGCTGCTTCATTTTTATTCCTCCATCTCCCCTCCCTCATTTGAAGGGGCTGGTGGAACTAGACCAGATGTCTAACAAACCCCGATTGCTAGAGTGTCTGGCTCTGTACGTGACTGACCAATCATAACACAGTGTGCCAAGTTTTTTTTTTTTGTTTATACTTTTAAAGAGATTATTGTATATACAATTTGGTAACTTTTTCATTCAGAAATTCTTTATGAATTTATTTCAGTGCTACTTAGTATTTTTTAAATCACCATTTTAAAATTGTTGTATAGTATTTCATTATAATACGGGAGACATGGGTTCGATCCTTAGGTCGGGAAGATTCCCTGGAGAAGGAAATGGCAACTCACTTCAGTATTCTTGACTCAGAAAGCCCATGGAGAGAGGAGCCTGGAAGGCTGTTGTCCATGGTGTTCTACCATATGTATGGTAATATATCCAATGAGTCACCAACCATTTGACATTTTATAGTTTTTCTGTCATACACTATTATAAGCATTTGTGAAGAGTCCACTCCAGCCTGGGAAATCCCATGGACAGAGGAGTCTGGCAGGCTATATATAGTCCATGGGTTTGCAAAGAGTCGGCCATAACTTAGTGACTAAAATAAAACAACAGTCTTATATATATTTGCCAGTGATTTCCTAGACGTGGGGTTGCTGAGTCAAAAAGGAACATTAATTATTAAGGACTGCCTCACGAATTTCCACATGATTCTCTGGCAAACTTGTGTTGGTTTGCAGTGCTTTACCCAAGCATGCATGGAGTGTTGTTTCCAGTGTTCTTGCCAATCTTAGTATTTTCAGACTTTATACATGTTAAGTGATAGAGCCAAAAAAGCTGAATCATTTCTGTCTTCCTTTCAAGTCTTCAATTCCTGGGTGGTTAGGCTGAATTAAAATAAATACTTTTATCAGCCACTTCTTGCTTTATTAGCGTTGCTTGTTTAATCATACTATTTAGGTTGCAAGAATTTTGATTGCAGTAACTTAAGGGAATCCACCAAACCAAATATCTCTCCATTAACATTATTGAGATTTTTTTTTTTTTTTTCTATCCAGAACTTTTAAAGAAAACAAAACAAGTAGGTGAGAATGGACATCTCTCTTAGGAGTAGAGGTGGTCAGTTCTCCAGGATACTGGCCTCCGAGTTTACCTATAACTTCAGAAGCTGTTCTTTGGCTATGGCTCATTGTCCTTTAATTTGAGCAATCTGGACTGTAGTCATCGCATCTGCTTGTTTCAGATTCAAGTTGTCCTTTGCATAAAATTCTGGGCCTAATAGCCCTTCCAGTATAGCACAATGAAACATTCTTTGCTTTCCTTTTCCCAACTGTCTGTAATGGGGTGGGGCAAGAAGGAACATAAGACAGGTGGAAGAGAGGTCTGTCGATTAGGTGTGTGTTCAGTTCAGTTCAGTTCAGTTCAGTCACTCAGTCGTGTCCGACTCATTGCAACCCCATGAATCGCAGCACGCCAGGCCTCCCTGTCCATCACCATCTCCCAGAGTTCACTCAGACTCATGTCCATCGAGTCCGTGATGCCATCCAGCCATCTCATCCTCGGTTATCCCCTTCTCCTCCTGCCCCCAATCCCTCCCAGCATCAGAGTCTTTTCCAGTGAGTCAACTCTTCGCATGAGGTGGCCAAAGTACTGGAGTTTCAGCTTTAGCATCATTCCTTCCAAGAGATGAATTAACTAATGCCAGGTAGTGCAATAAACCTTGAAATTACAGTGGCTTAACACACGACAGATTTTAATGTACACATTTGCCATTCATGCAAAATGTCATAAAATTTGGGTGGTCCGTCTGCACAGATGTTACTAGCCAGATTCACATGGTCCACCTAACCAGTGGAATTGGGAACTAGAGGGCATACTGGTATTTTGTAAGCCCTCAAGTCCCTGTCATAAGAGGGAAGGGTTTCTTCATTTAATTATTTAAAGCCTATATTATATCGGGTGATATACATGTGTTGAACACACATGCACGTGCATCATATATTTTAATATTATATTTGTCTTATTAACTATACATATATGTACACACAGCTTTGTATCATTTTTTTCCTTTCAATCATCATCATTACTGCAGCAGCAGCAGCAGTATCAAAATCAGCATAGCATCATCACAGTGATGATTTATTCCATTCTTAGCATAGACCAGCCTATGTGCTAAACACTTCAGATATATTTGTTCTCTTAATTGTCGGATGCCATGAGGTGGATACTATCTATCATGTTACAGATATGAACATTGAGTTTCAAATAGGTTAGGCATAATAACTTATGTCCAACGCCAGAGCTCTCAGCCACTAAAATGTACTGTCTCTGTATTAGTTTCTTGGGGTTTCCTTTACAAAACACGAGAGACCTGCTGGTTTAAGACAGCAGAAATTTTTTCTGTCACAGATCAAGAAGTGCCAGAAGTCTGAAGTCAGGGTCTTGGCATTGCCAGCTTAGTTTATTTCTCTCCCTCAGTTCTTGTCTCATTCCCACAAAGATGTGGAACGATGAACGAAAGAGTTTAAAACAACAGACAAATTACAGGTCAGGCTGACAGATCTTTTATTAAACAGACACTCCCAAGACATAGGAATTGTAATGATCCCTCTTGACTTCCCCTTTTTATACTTCCCATCTCTTCCTCCTTTTGGAGGTGCCCTGTGCATAATAGGGCTTGTATTTACCACCAATAAGGGAAGGAAATGCAAAGGGGCATATACTCAAGGCTGATTGACATTTGCAACTTATATAACTTATTCTGCTTTGTTGCACATATCTTCTCATAATTCAGTCGGTTATAATCAGACATATACATATGTAGAATATTTATGAATCCTTAATAGGCTCCTAGATGTCTAAGGTTACTTGAGGAAGCCCCCGAGGTTAGTTTGTATCCACTGTGTGCAGAGGCACCTATGCAGGAGTTGGAAAAGTCTCTGTGGTTATTTTTGTATTATATCTGTGAGCCCTCCTGAATGTGTCTGGGATGGGGTTTAGAGATCAACCTGCATCCTTTTTGTCTAGGACTCTCCTGGTTTCTCATGCCTAACTTCCTACCTATCAGTAAGCTTGGTTAATTCTGGAGGCTCTGAGGGAGAATCAACTCCATGCCTCCCTCTTAGCTTCTGGTGACTGTTTTTTTTTTTTATACCTCTGACAGCCGCATACAAAACCTGGACTGTTTCTTAGCACAAAGATTTTTTTCTTTTCGGCCTATTTAATGGTGTTTCCTCAAGCTCTCCAGACCAGATGTTCTGTGCTGTATCAGAGCTGTAGGCAATTTAACAGCTTTACAGCCTTCCCCTCCCCACTCACTCACAGTTTGCCGTATCTGGCAGACTTGCATATAGTTTCCAGCTGAGAAGTAAATGTAACGTCCTGAGTATCTGTCAGAAAAAATACTAATGAATACGATCAATCTTATGAGCTGCCCCCAAATTGTTTCAGCATGTTAACAATTGGATTACAGTAAAGAACAAGTTGTTAAAGTGTACTTATATTGGCTGGAAACATTGCATCATCAGACCTTGATGAATTTTCCACTTGTTTCAATCTATTTTGGTTTTCATTTTATCACCTATTGCTAAAAGTTTCACTGTGTTAAGTTTCAGGCAACATGAATGTTAACACAGGTTTTAGGCGAATATTGGCATGCCGGAGCCGTTATCATGCAGCAAGTGCTAAGCTCCCTTACTCTTGGAGTGTTTAAGCAGTTAGTTTTGACAAAATTGGTTTCTCTAAAACTAAAAGGACACTTGTGATTGCACCTTGACTTTAATGGTTTTGGTTTTAGAATTTGCTTTAACTAAAAAAATGTGAACAGTGATTATTAGGATGGATAAATTGTTTGCAGGGCCATTCATTTAAATTAGGGACAAAGGAAATACACAAGTGCATCCAGTGAGTTTTCGTATTTAATATTAGTATTTTTCTTTTAATTATGCAAGATATATATAAGATGTATGGAACATATGCTGTATTTAATTTTTGTCAACATTGCTGATTCCAGCTGAGTAGATTTGAAAATAACTGTATTTTGTATCTTATATTTATACTTTCAGGAGGAAGTTATTCTGCCTAGTATAAGTAGGACGATAGTTTTTTGCCTTTTCACTTACTGTTTGCTATATTGCTTTGAATTTGCTTCAGATTGTGCTCTGATCTTCATTTATTTTTATTTTATTCTTCATTTATGTTTATTTTGATCCTCATTTTGCCAAGATTGTATAATAATTAACAGAATATGCTCAGAACCAGTGTCATTTGAGCACTGGTAGTGACAAAATTCTTAATAATTTCTTTCTGTTTTCTTTATTTGAGATCCCATAAAAACTGCCCAAGGGTCTCTCTCACTAAAGGCATACAGACTGACTCCTAAATTGATGGAAGTTTGTAAAGAAAAGGATTTTTCTCCCGAAGCGTAAGTGTTTGGGGGCCTATAAGGCATGTGTTAAGGACTGGGTGTTTTTCTTTTAAGATGCTAGTCTGCCACGTGTATTGAGTCCTCGGCAGTGGTGCGGTAATGCTTCTGCCATGTGGACAGTAGAAGCGTCTGCATGGCTGAGTGCCCCCTGATCTCTCCCTTTCCATGTTTAAACTGTTCTTTATGGAATGTCTCATCTGTTGTTCTCACCATGGGTGAATGCAGTTAGAATGAGAATTAATTAGCTACTGGATTTGAAGAAATGCATGATTAAATAAAAGGAGATGGGATGAGTGTTCAGCGGCTGTCAGATTGTAAGCTCTGCGTCAGAACAGTTGTGAGCCGTTTGTCTTATTTTGTGACCTCTTGTTTCATTGTGGGGGACGGGGTGTGGAAAGATACAACGTTTTAAGGGTTTAGTAAGGAGTGTGGCTTTTGGGAAATTTCATGGATGACAGGAATGCAGAGAACTAATTTCTGCCACGTGTATTGAGTCCTCGGCAGTGGTGCGGTAATGCTTCTGCCATGTGGACAGTAGAAGCGTCTGCATGGCTGAGTGCCCCCTGATCTCTCCCTTTCCATGTTTAAACTGTTCTTTATGGAATGTCTCATCTGTTGTTCTCACCATGGGTGAATGCAGTTAGAATGAGAATTAATTAGCTACTGGATTTGAAGAAATGCATGATTAAATAAAAGGAGATGGGATGAGTGTTCAGCGGCTGTCAGATTGTAAGCTCTGCGTCAGAACAGTTGTGAGCCGTTTGTCTTATTTTGTGACCTCTTGTTTCATTGTGGGGGACGGGGTGTGGAAAGATACAACGTTTTAAGGGTTTAGTAAGGAGTGTGGCTTTTGGGAAATTTCATGGATGACAGGAATGCAGAGAACTAATTATTAAAGTTGTTTTGTGATCCTGCATAATGGCACTGGGATATTTACATTAAATTTTTTTAAAATTCAGAATTCTTTAATTTTCTGTTAATTATAAGAATATGTATTTCTTAATAAATTAAAGTTAGTGACTTTGACTTCATTTGGGACAGGCAGTTCATGACTAATTTCCCATTTAGCTCCTAAAGAAATTAAGATACAAAGAATTTTAAAAGAAAAGCTAACTGATGAACATCTCCTGGGTATGGTAATTATAATTAAACTGTGAGAAGTTGCGTTCTTGCTGTGTTTTCAACCACTGTGTGTGTGGAATAGCCTGTGAGTATCCTGCTCGTTGTTAATCTCTTTGAGTTCAGTTGGCTTTTAAAGTGAACTTTCCAAGAATGAGAGTATTTCTTTTTTCTAGCTGTTTATTGTAAATATTTTAGATATAGATTATATAGCATAATTTCTTACGACATTTGCATTTTTTAGTATGTGAAATTTCAAAGATAGCTGATTATGAGGAAAGAATTGTTTCTTTGGCTAAGAGTCTTATTTTCTGGTCTTACAGCGCCAACTCAGATCATTTTCCGAATTGTTCAAATCACTCAACTTGTGCTTGATTCTGTAGATCTCTAGTTTTTCTCCCTTTTTTAAAGATTGCTAATGAAACAAACAAAAACCCTGAAGAGGGCCTGTAATTAGGAATAATGTAAAATGTATGAAATAGTCACTTTAACACTTGCTTCTGACCACCAGACAATAAAGTATTTTTAACATGCTTCGCAGATTGAAAAAGGGAAATATCACCTTTGAGCACATGTTTGAAGAAGTGCCGATCGTAATTAAAAATTCACATCTGATCAACGTTCTAATGTGGGAACTAGAGAAGAAGTCAGCTGTAGCAGACAAACATGAATTGCTCAGTCTTGCTAGCAGGTAAGCAACCCTATCTCATGAAAAGTACCCCCCCCCTTTTTTTAAAAATCACTTTCTGCAAAAGATTTTTTAACTTAGACTTTACCTGTGAAACAAGGGGGAAAAAATGACTTAAGGATGTTGGGAGGTTCTTAAGACATAGTAACAGCACATAGTACTTGTCCAGCTCTGCTCAAATCCCAGGAAGAACACCATGAAAGTGAAAGTGTTAGTCTTTTAATTGTGTCGGACTCTTGGCGACCCCATGGACTGTAGCTCCCAGACTCCTCAGTCCATGGGATTCTCCAGGCAAGAATACTGTAGTGGGTTGCCATGCCCTCCTCCAGGGGATCTTCCCCACTCCGGGACTGAACCCAGGTCTCTGGCATTGCAGGCATACTCTTTACTGTTTGAGCCATGAGGGAAGCCTGGAAGAGCACCATGGTTATTGATAAAGTGAGATGAGATTTGAATACTAATTACCTCTTGTCATCATAGCTGACAGCTGCCTTGCAGTGTCATTTTTGCTTTGAGATGGTAAATGCCCATGGAGGAGGGGTTTTTTGATATGGCTTGGCCTTATTTATTGTATACTGACATTAGAGGCTATGGCATTATGTCTGGATACTTAATAATGCTTAGGAGAAAACCAGAAATGCTTGTTTGTTTTACTTTGGCACTTGCCCTTGTTCAGATGTAGACTCTGTTTAGCAGTAAACTTTCCACTTGAATTTTCAACCAAAATCAGAATTTTGTGAACCTGACACTGGTTTTTGCTCTCTTAGACAGTGGTGACATAATTTGCCCCATCCTGACTGCCTTAGCTATCTAGTTGCTAAGATACTATTTATTATATTGGTAAAATGCTGACTGAGGTGTGCCAAAACAGGGTATTTCCTTTATGGAATTAATATTTAATTTCCCCTCATTTATTGCTTTTAACAGAAATACGAACAGAGTCAAGTATATATGTATATATATAGCTCCTCCTAAATGCTCTTTAAGCTTGATGCTGTGGTGGGAGGAAGCTATCAGCAGGTAGGTGTAGGTAAACTATGAATATGCAGTAGCTGAGTGGCTGAGGAAAGCAAGGTGTGTTTTCTTAAAGCAACCAGCTTGGAACAGAAGCTCAGGTATTCATCAAGTTTTTAGTTATCCCAGATAGAAGCTTTACAAAAGAATATACAGGCTTTGTGCTTCCTTATTGTAAGACAAGTGAGGATAAACCTGGAAGCCCAGTGTGTCCAGTGCCCCAGGACGGGTGGGGCTCTGGTTGAAGAACCACCTTCCCATTGCAAGAACTCATCACAGAGACATTAGAAAGTCTTTACGGGGGAAGGAGATGGAAACTGGATGGTAAACGGAGTGCTAAGTAACACAGCCAGGTTGCAAGGTTCATTTGGCACTAAAGAGTGTACTGTTGGACTGCAAACATACATTCATAATAGTCCTTTAATTTGTCTCTTTTAGAAGGTCATATTTTTCTTCGTTGCTTTCACAAACACACTTGGCACACCTATATTTAAAGCACTGAGCTAAGAACCTTTTTCAACATGCAAGGTTACAATTTGATGTATTAAGTATATAGTTATATAATAATTTTAAATTTACTATGTGAAAGCTTTTGCTTATATAATTTATGTCTTCATCTTTTCCCAAGCTTTTGGCACTTGCCCTTGTTCAGATGTAGACTCTGTTTAGCAGTAAACTTTCCACTTGAATTTTCAACCAAAATCAGAATTTTGTGAACCTGACACTGGTTTTTGCTCTCTTAGACAGTGGTGACATAATTTGCCCCATCCTGACTGCCTTAGCTATCTAGTTGCTAAGATACTATTTATTATATTGGTAAAATGCTGACTGAGGTGTGCCAAAACAGGGTATTTCCTTTATGGAATTAATGTTTAATTTCCCCTCATTTATTGCTTTTAACAGAAATACGAAGAGTCAAGTATATATGTATATATATAGCTCCTCCTAAATGCTCTTTAAGCTTGATGCTGTGGTGGGAGGAAGCTATCAGCAGGTAGGTGTAGGTAAACTATGAATATGCAGTTGCTGAGTGGCTGAGGAAAGCAAGGTGTGTTTTCTTAAAGCAACCAGCTTGGAACAGAAGCTCAGGTATTCATCAAGTTTTTAGTTATCCCAGATAGAAGCTTTACAAAAGAATATACAGGCTTTGTGCTTCCTTATTGTAAGACAAGTGAGGATAAACCTGGAAGCCCAGTGTGTCCAGTGCCCCAGGACGGGTGGGGCTCTGGTTGAAGAACCACCTTCCCATTGCAAGAACTCATCACAGAGACATTAGAAAGTCTTTACCGGGGAAGGAGATGGAAACTGGATGGTAAACGGAGTGCTAAGTAATACAGCCAGGTTGCAAGGCTCATTTGGCACTAAAGAGTGTACTGTTGGACTGCAAACATACATTCGTAATAGTCGTTTAATTTGTCTCTTTTAGAAGGTCATATTTTTCTTCGTTGCTTTCACAAACACACTCGGCACACCTATATTTAAAGCACTGAGCTAAGAACCTTTTTCAACATGCAAGGTTACAATTTGATGTATTAAGTATATAGTTATATAATAATTTTAAATTTACTATGTGAAAGCTTTTGCTTATATAATTTATGTCTTCATCTTTTCCCAAGCTTCCTTTATTGATCATACAAAACAAATACAGCCCTTCTCTGCTTTCCCATTACCAGTGAGCTGGTCTGCAATGTCTGTCTGTCCAAAGTAGCATTTATAATAGCCAAGAAACTGTTCATAGTTCACCATAGCAACTAAGATCAGGACAGATATTTATTTTATTATAGTTTTTATCTTCTGTATTTTATGTGAGATAGGAAAAGGCCTTTGCTTTCCATGTGAAGCTGTGTAAAAGAATAAATTGGTCTTCCTCTGGGGAGAAAAAAGCAGCAACCTTGAAGCCGTGCTTATATTAATGGACGGCTACATTGACCCGCATTGATAACACTAATTTAAAACACTGAAATAAATGTAACCTTCATGCTGCTCAAATTTTAATTTCTAACAGTAGTAGCACAATGATGTTAATCATCATTTGCCATACAAATTTTTTCTAAGAAACTGCCTCAGAAATCATTCTGAAGTAGCTCCTTAAACACTTTGCTTGGCCTTGCTTTTCACAACCCATATGTATGTATCAGTTTTTTGATTTACCTGATAAATTTGCTCTGTGCTATGAATAAAACATACTACGTTCCCTTTCATTGGAAAAATTCTGATTCTCAATTTTATTAGATGGAAGTTTTGGTATGGTTATTTCATAACAGCCTTTATTAATTTTTAAAAATGTGTTACACGAGCCTTCAGTTTTTCACACATAAAAAAACGTGCTTTTATTTCCTCTTTAAAAAAGTAAACTAAGTGTGGGCATCATACATGAAGGATAGTAAGGACAAACTGACTGCAGCCAGAGCAAGCTTATCACTGTGCGTCCTGGTTCACATCTGTTTAAGTTATCTGTTTCCATTCTTTGTTTCCTGGGCAATAAAAGAAAAGACTATATTATTGAGACTCTGAACAGTAACTCTGTTTCAGTATTCTGGTTGCACTGGTACTGAAAAGATCCCCATAAAGTTGCTCTTGGTAAGGTACCTGATTCCCTGTGAACGTTATCTGTGAAACAGTTCTGTGTTATGGTTAATTCCTTTTGCCCTTCGAGACCTGAAGTGTGCAGATTTTCAGTATTTCTTGCTGGTTAGGTTTCTGAAGAGCATTGTGGTAATAGAGTGTAATGAGATGTTTACAGTCCACATAGCTGTGCTCGCGCTCTTCCACTAGAACATATACCTGTATAACATGTGATGTTAGTACTTTACATGAAAGACAGTTTCTGGTGGTGAGGGAAGGTCTATTCTGGTAGTACCTTTCTTGTTGCCGAAATTGGTGCGGTCAGACTCCCAGATACGAGATCTGGAAACAAATACTCGATCTTTCTCTGCAGTGGCAGTAATTCTCCTCAGTGGCTTTTTCCTGTGTCTCTACTCTCTCTTCCATCACCCAGTCAAGGATTGGGGCTGACCTTTCCCTTCTCTGAATTTCTTTGCACTTCAGGATATAAATGTCTTATATAAGAAATAATCCTGTAGTGAATTACAGTATTTCATATTTCTTTGGGCCTCAGTTCTTTCACTGGTGAACATGAGAGTTCAGGGTCTCTATGAGGTCTCATCCCGTCTCTCTTTTTCTGCACCCTTTTTCCTGAGTATCTCCAGTTCCTCTCTGTACTGGTTCTTTTCTGTTATATTTGTTGACTGGCTTTCCCCATTTTAAAAAAAACAAACAAAAATTTTTTTTTTATAAATGCTCGACTCTTGAGAAAAATTGAAAGAATGATAAATCATACAATAAACACGCATAAAGCATAAAGCTTTACTTGTATACCTTTGCACCCACTCTCTTTGTAGACATAAATGGGTTCTTCACTGAACCATTTTAAAGTAAATTACAGATCTGATACTTAACCCCTAAATACTTGAACGTGCATCTCCTGAGAATAAGTAAGGACATTTAAACTTGTTTAAGCTTCTCTCATCTTAAAAGACGAAGTTCCAAAAAGAACACCTTTTGACCTTGTATCAGTTTATCCATTTCCTTTCACCATTTACTTCATTTTTTCCTTTACAAACTTTTTAATAGGATTTTCTGCATGTCGCGCTCTGTATTTACTCATTTCCCACTTATCCTAAACACTGAGTGTTCCATTTATTCTGTGATAAGAGTTTTTGCTCAAGCCATACAAGGTGACCTTATCACGATATTGCTGGATATGGTAGACTCTTAAGCATTTAATGTGTTGATAACAGCTTCTTCCTGAAATATTTTGAGTCTAGGATTCTACTACTGGGTTACTTGTCTTTTTCCACAGTCAGCCTTCCTCTGCTCATCCCTAAATATGTGTTCCTTGGGATCTGTCTTCCTGTATGTGATTCCTGGGGTGATCTCATCTACATCCTTGTCTGTGGCTACCTTCCGTCAGGGCCTCATTATTTCTTTTCTTGATTACTTTCACAGTCTCTTAATTTCCTGCTTCTGACCTTTTCCCATTTCATTGCAGTTATCTTGCTAAAACCAAAGTGTATGATCACATTACTCCTTTGCTTAGAATTTTGGCTGAGTCCCCTTTGTCCTTAGAATAGAATCCAGACTTCTAGCCCTGGCTTCCAAGAGTCTCTGCTGTGTGATGGTTTGCCTCTTCAGCTCATTGCTCCAATTCTGCCCACATCTTGCCCTTCTTCCACACTTCTGATGGACTGAGGTAATTGTGGTTCTGCAGATGCATCACACTTTCCACGCCAGTGTCTCTGAACAGGGTTCCCACACACAGTATCTGAAGCGCCCCTCCCCCTTTTCCTTGTCTTCAACTCCCATCTCCAGCTCCTTCAAAAACTCAGAATTCAGCTGTCACATAATCTGGAGGGTCTTCATCTGATCCTATCAAACTATCTTATATGCTTCTCTTCTATTATAGAGTCTCCCACCACTGTGTTGCATTTCTCTCTTTGTGTTCCTTTCTTCTCAGTAGAATGTTTTTGAGTGTGACTGGGAAAGTAAGTATATACTTAGTAATGTATGTTGAAAGAATGCATGCGAGAGGACACAGTGTTGTTAAATTTCAGAAGTTATTTGGAAAGCAGTGTAAATAATCAGTCGATCTGGACATTTGATTAGATATTGGGGAAAAAATATTTTTAATCCTCATCTTGCACTATCAGCTCAAATTACAGATATAAATGCTCGACTCTTGAGAAAAATTGAAAGAATGATAAATCATACAATAAACACGCATAAAGCATAAAGCTTTACTTGTATACCTTTGCACCCACTCTCTTTGTAGACATAAATGGGTTCTTCACTGAACCATTTTAAAGTAAATTACAGATCTGATACTTAACCCCTAAATACTTGAACGTGCATCTCCTGAGAATAAGTAAGGACATTTAAACTTGTTTAAGCTTCTCTCATCTTAAAAGACGAAGTTCCAAAAAGAACACCTTTTGACCTTGTATCAGTTTATCCATTTCCTTTCACCATTTACTTCATTTTTTCCTTTACAAACTTTTTAATAGGATTTTCTGCATGTCGCGCTCTGTATTTACTAATTTCCCACTTATCCTAAACACTAAGTGTTCCATTTATTCTGTGATAAGAGTTTTTGCTCAAGCCATACAAGGTGACCTTATCACGATATTGCTGGATATGGTAGACTCTTAAGCATTTAATGTGTTGATAACAGCTTCTTCCTGAAATATTTTGAGTCTAGGATTCTACTACTGGGTTACTTGTCTTTTTCCACAGTCAGCCTTCCTCTGCTCATCCCTAAATATGTGTTCCTTGGGATCTGTCTTCCTGTATGTGATTCCTGGGGTGATCTCAACTACATCCTTGTCTGTGGCTACCTTCCGTCAGGGCCTCATTATTTCTTTTCCTGATTACTTTCACAGTCTCTTAATTTCCTGCTTCTGACCTTTTCCCATTTCATTGCAGTTATCTTGCTAAAACCAAAGTGTATGATCACATTACTCCTTTGCTTAGAATTTTGGCTGAGTCCCCTTTGTCCTTAGAATAGAATCCAGACTTCTAGCCCTGGCTTCCAAGAGTCTCTGCTGTGTGATGGTTTGCCTCTTCAGCTCATTGCTCCAATTCTGCCCACATCTTGCCCTTCTTCCACACTTCTGATGGACTGAGGTAATTGTGGTTCTGCAGATGCATCACACTTTCCACGCCAGTGTCTCTGAACAGGCTTCCTACACACAGTATCTGAAGCGCCCCTCCCCCTTTTCCTTGTCTTCAACTCCCATCTCCAGCTCCTTCAAAAACTCAGAATTCAGCTGTCACATAATCTGGAGGGTCTTCATCTGATCCTATCAAACTATCTTATATGCTTCTCTTCTATTATAGAGTCTCCCACCACTGTGTTGCATTTCTCTCTTTGTGTTCCTTTCTTCTCAGTAGAATGTTTTTGAGTGTGACTGGGAAAGTAAGTATATACTTAGTAATGTATGTTGAAAGAATGCATGCGAGAGGACACAGTGTTGTTAAATTTCAGAAGTTATTTGGAAAGCAGTGTAAATAATCAGTCGATCTGGACATTTGATTAGATATTGGGGAAAAAATATTTTTAATCCTCATCTTGCACTATCAGCTCAAATTACAGATGAATTAAAATCAGACTATTAAGAAATTTGAAAACAAAAACAAAAACAAACAGTGAATACTTAATCTGATTTCCAAGGAAGAAGAAATGTCTGAAAGTTAAAGGTGATTCACAAAATTATAATAAGATAAGTATGAAATAATATTTAATTTGCAAAAAGCACTTGATTTTTAGGTTAAGTCATTAGGCCAGGCTACTATATCAAGATAAGGTAGGTAGTGCTAGACCTAAAATTAAAAGATTAATTTATACACACCCACAGAGATCAGATCTATGCTCTTTCTACTATTTAAGATGAAGAGTCAAAGCTTTCTTTTTTTTTTTAGGTTGCAGATGGAATCCATATAGAATTCGTATTTTAGCTGGATTTAGTTTTACTCATTCCCAGGATTCCCATTCTGTTTCTTCCTCAGTCTCTTTTCTCTCTCAAGTGCTGTAACCAACCATTCAGCTGCTCAGGCCAGGAAACAGGGAGTCAGCCTTGATGCCGCTCTCAGTTCCGCCCGTTTTCCTCCATGCTAACTGCCACTGGCTGGTCCATGCCACTGCTACTACTAATACCACGGTATATTTCGTGTGTGTGTATGCAGTTTTAAAAGTAGAGATAAAATTCACAGAAAATGAAGGCACCATTTTAACCATTTTTAAGGAATACATTTTTAATATATTTGCAGTATTGTGCAATCAATACCAATTCTCATCCCCCATCTCCTTGCAGTTACTTGTTACTTTCTGTCTGTGGATTTGCCTCTTCTGGACATTTCATATAAATAGAACCATATTATAAGTAGCGTTTTGTGTCTGGTTTCTTTCACTTAGTGTAATGCCTTTAAGTTTCATTCATGGATCAATACTTTATTCTCTTTATGATGCAGTAGTATTCCATTATATGGATGTATCACAATTTATCCTTTTCTTGTTCCCACTTTCTGGCTGTTTTGAATAATGCAGGTATTAACATACACGTACGAGTTTTTGTACGAGCATGATTTTTCAGTTCTTTTGAGTGTATACACACACACACACACACACACACACACACTTAGAAATAGAATTGCTGAGTCATGTGATAACTTTGTGTTTAACTCTTCGAGGTACCACCAAACTGATTTCCACAGTGGCAGCACCGTTTTACATTCTCACTGCAAATGAATGAGCGTTCTAATTTTTCTTCATTCTTGCCAGCACTTCCATCACTTCAGTTCAGTAGCTCAGTCCTGTCCGACTCTTCATGACTGCATGGACTGCAGCACGCCAGGCCTCCCTATCCATCACCAACTCCCGGAGTTTACTCAAACTCATGTCCACTGAGTCGGTGATTCCATCCAACCATCTCATCCTCTCTTGTCCCCTTCTCCTCCCATCTTCAATCTTGCCCAACATCAGGGTCTTTTCCAGTGAGTCAGTTCTTTGCATCAGGTGGCCAAAGTATTGGAGTTTTAGCTTCAGCATCAGTCCTTCCAATGAATATTCAGGACTGATTTCCTTTAGGATGGAGTGGTTAGATCTCCTTGCAGTCCAAGAGACTCTCAAGAGTCTTCTCCAACACCATAGTTCAAAAGCATCAATTCTTCAGCACTCAGCTTTCTTTATAGTCCCAACTCTTACATCCATGACTACTAGAAAAGCCAAAGCTTTGACTAGATGGACCTTTGTTGGCAAAGTAGTGTCTCTGTTTTTTAATATGCTGTCTAGGTTGGTCATAACTTTTCTTCCAAGGAGCAAGCATCTTTTAATTTCATGGCTGCAGTCACCATCTGCAGTGATTTTGAAGCCCCCCAAAATAAAGTCTGTCACTGTTTCCACTGTTTCCCCATCTATTTGCCATGAAGTGATGGGACCGGATGCCGTGGTCTTAGTTTTCTGACTCTTTACCGTCTTCTGATTTCTACTCTCCAGTGTATTCTCTGTATAGCAGCCAGGGTAGTCATTTTAAAATTTAAGGCAAAACATGTCACCAGGGCACCGTTCATGTTAGAGTCACAGGGTCTCATTTGCACTATGTTTTTGGAGGGTTGCATGGACAGCCAGCAGTTCCTCATACGTGCTTGTCTGACCTCC
This sequence comes from Oreotragus oreotragus, assembly GCA_006410675.1. Lineage (NCBI taxonomy): Eukaryota > Metazoa > Chordata > Mammalia > Artiodactyla > Bovidae > Oreotragus > Oreotragus oreotragus. Next base: position 415,369 of record SJYX01004920.1, read on the forward strand.
CTAACCTGTCTCTGTGTTCCTCCCATGCCAGGTCCCCATATTTTAAGATCTCTCTAGTTGTTACACATCTCAGGCCTTAGCACTTGTGCTTTCTTCCACCTAGAATACTTCTTGCATGGCTGATGCCTTCTAATCCTTTGCTTTCAACCTGTCATCTTTTGAAAGAAATATTCTGACCATACTATGTAAGTGTCTATCTCATCTCTTCCTTTCTTCCTGTCAACTGTAAGCTAGTGAAGACCAAGACTAGGAACATCTCATTCACTGTTGTCTCCTTATTTGTTAACAACACTGAGGCTGGAACATAATAGTAATTTAGTAAATAGTCTTTTGGAATGAATGAATGAATCCTGTTTGTTAGCTAGTTATCTTTAGCTTACATCTATGTGTAGTGGGCCTTACCATGGTAGGAGATGGTTGCAGGAGGAAATCAGTGAATATGATGGGCATTGTATAAACCATTAGCATCACTTTATAAGAAGATTTTGGTAAGTAAGCTACAGTCGAAATTTCTGGAGAGGAAAAGATGAAAAATGACTTTATTTCAGATTCTAGGAAGCATAGAGGGAAAGGAGCCCTTTTCATTTGGCCTTGCAGAATAAATGCTTTTGTTACTCTTTCAGAACCAGCTAGGTAGAGAAATCACGTGCCAGAAGTCTCAGGTCTCTTTGCCTGGTTCTTCCTTTCTGTGACTTCTGATCTGAATGTCTGGAGCACAGTTGGGGAGGGCCGTGGTGGGGTTAAGGAAGTACACTCAGGAGTACTGAGCTTAGGTTAAACTTGGTTGTTCCAAAAGTACACATTTTAGATAACCCTGCTGCTGCTACGTTTAACTGTTTGCTGCTCTGACATGTGTGTATGCTCTGACAGTAAGAAACTGAACTATTTCAAATACCATTGTAGTTATAGTTGTGGATTTGATACAAAAAGTTTAATAACATGCTGACTCACATTCTTTCCTCCACCTTGCTTTCTTGTATGTGTGCGTTTTCTTTTCTTTTTTTTTTTTTTTTAAGCAAATGGAAGATCACATTAGAGCAGTGGCAGAGCTTTAACTTTAAAAGTTTGACATGTCAATATCTGCACTTTATATTTCAGCAATCACTTGGGGAAGACACTCCAGTTGCTGATGGACAGAGTGGATGAAATGAGCCAAGATATAGTTAAATATAACACATACATGAGGAACACGAGTAAACAGCAGCAGCAGAAACATCAGGTTGGTATTTGGGAAAATTCAGCTAACATAGAATTCATTTCTAAGTGTGATGCTTCAAGAGTCATCTTCAAAATGACCTAAATTAATAAATCATTGACTCTTAGCTGGGAACTCTGTATCATATTTTAAAAGATTATTCTTTATATAGTATGTTCCTAATAGATTATTTGCAAGATGTACTTAAAAATACCTGTCTTGAAGAGAGCCTGTCTCTTATACACATCTAGATGTGTATAAGAGACAGGTTTTACATTCTCACTGCAAATGAATGAGCGTTCTAATTTTTCTTCATTCTTGCCAGCACTTCCATCACTTCAGTTCAGTAGCTCAGTCCTGTCCGACTCTTCATGACTGCATGGACTGCAGCACGCCAGGCCTCCCTATCCATCACCAACTCCCGGAGTTTACTCAAACTCATGTCCATTGAGTCGGTGATTCCATCCAACCATCTCATCCTCTCTTGTCCCCTTCTCCTCCCATCTTCAATCTTGCCCAACATCAGGGTCTTTTCCAGTGAGTCAGTTCTTTGCATCAGGTGGCCAAAGTATTGGAGTTTTAGCTTCAGCATCAGTCCTTCCAATGAATATTCAGGACTGATTTCCTTTAGGATGGAGTGGTTAGATCTCCTTGCAGTCCAAGAGACTCTCAAGAGTCTTCTCCAACACCATAGTTCAAAAGCATCAATTCTTCAGCACTCAGCTTTCTTTATAGTCCCAACTCTTACATCCATGACTACTAGAAAAGCCAAAGCTTTGACTAGATGGACCTTTGTTGGCAAAGTAGTGTCTCTGTTTTTTAATATGCTGTCTAGGTTGGTCATAACTTTTCTTCCAAGGAGCAAGCATCTTTTAATTTCATGGCTGCAGTCACCATCTGCAGTGATTTTGAAGCCCCCCAAAATAAAGTCTGTCACTGTTTCCACTGTTTCCCCATCTATTTGCCATGAAGTGATGGGACCGGATGCCGTGGTCTTAGTTTTCTGACTCTTTACCGTCTTCTGATTTCTACTCTCCAGTGTATTCTCTGTATAGCAGCCAGGGTAGTCATTTTAAAATTTAAGGCAAAACATGTCACCAGGGCACCGTTCATGTTAGAGTCACAGGGTCTCATTTGCACTATGTTTTTGGAGGGTTGCATGGACAGCCAGCAGTTCCTCATACGTGCTTGTCTGACCTCCCTAACCTGTCTCTGTGTTCCTCCCATGCCAGGTCCCCATATTTTAAGATCTCTCTAGTTGTTACACATCTCAGGCCTTAGCACTTGTGCTTTCTTCCACCTAGAATACTTCTTGCATGGCTGATGCCTTCTAATCCTTTGCTTTCAACCTGTCATCTTTTGAAAGAAATATTCTGACCATACTATGTAAGTGTCTATCTCATCTCTTCCTTTCTTCCTGTCAACTGTAAGCTAGTGAAGACCAAGACTAGGAACATCTCATTCACTGTTGTCTCCTTATTTGTTAACAACACTGAGGCTGGAACATAATAGTAATTTAGTAAATAGTCTTTTGGAATGAATGAATGAATCCTGTTTGTTAGCTAGTTATCTTTAGCTTACATCTATGTGTAGTGGGCCTTACCATGGTAGGAGATGGTTGCAGGAGGAAATCAGTGAATATGATGGGCATTGTATAAACCATTAGCATCACTTTATAAGAAGATTTTGGTAAGTAAGCTACAGTCGAAATTTCTGGAGAGGAAAAGATGAAAAATGACTTTATTTCAGATTCTAGGAAGCATAGAGGGAAAGGAGCCCTTTTCATTTGGCCTTGCAGAATAAATGCTTTTGTTACTCTTTCAGAACCAGCTAGGTAGAGAAATCACGTGCCAGAAGTCTCAGGTCTCTTTGCCTGGTTCTTCCTTTCTGTGACTTCTGATCTGAATGTCTGGAGCACAGTTGGGGAGGGCCGTGGTGGGGTTAAGGAAGTACACTCAGGAGTACTGAGCTTAGGTTAAACTTGGTTGTTCCAAAAGTACACATTTTAGATAACCCTGCTGCTGCTACGTTTAACTGTTTGCTGCTCTGACATGTGTGTATGCTCTGACAGTAAGAAACTGAACTATTTCAAATACCATTGTAGTTATAGTTGTGGATTTGATACAAAAAGTTTAATAACATGCTGACTCACATTCTTTCCTCCACCTTGCTTTCTTGTATGTGTGCGTTTTCTTTTTTTTTTTTTTTTTAAAGCAAATGGAAGATCACATTAGAGCAGTGGCAGAGCTTTAACTTTAAAAGTTTGACATGTCAATATCTGCACTTTATATTTCAGCAATCACTTGGGGAAGACACTCCAGTTGCTGATGGACAGAGTGGATGAAATGAGCCAAGATATAGTTAAATATAACACATACATGAGGAACACGAGTAAACAGCAGCAGCAGAAACATCAGGTTGGTATTTGGGAAAATTCAGCTAACATAGAATTCATTTCTAAGTGTGATGCTTCAAGAGTCATCTTCAAAATGACCTAAATTAATAAATCATTGACTCTTAGCTGGGAACTCTGTTTCATATTTTAAAAGATTATTCTTTATATAGTATGTTCCTAATAGATTATTTGCAAGATGTACTTAAAAATACCTGTCTTGAAGAGAGCTAGTGTTTTAAGCTCAGATGATAATGCCAAGGTTATGCAAATAAGGGCTACATTTATTGAGAAAATCAGGCAGAAAGATTTTGGAGTGTCACAGCTCATTTCTTTACTAACAGTTAGGTCTGCTAGTGGCTTATTGCAGTACAGTTAGCAATCTTCAGTTCATTAAAAAAACTGAGCAATTGTGATTAAGAGCAAGCAATTTTGATAGGAAATAATAGACCAACTGCTGTGAAATAGATAGTGTCATACAGAAAAAGCCCTAGGGTTACCTGGAGGCTCTCATGTGCACGTCCATAGTGCTCTGGCCAATTATACTTTTTTTTTGTCAGTGTTGCCTGAAGGCCACGTGATTGATTCTCACAGTTTGTGGAATACTGTTTTGGACTATATTACTCCAGAATATTCTTAGCATTTGGTTCATAGATAGTTAATTCCAGGATGTACATCCATGCGAGTGTTTGACTAGTCTGTTCATTACAATGTACTTTAGGTGTTGGTAACTATAGAATTCTAAGCACAACTAAGTGGTTCTGAGAGTATTTTATCTAAAAATTAATTTCAGTGTTCATATATTTACTGAAATTTAAAATATATTGTTTCAGCATACATAAAATATTAAAAAGCACATATATGTCTATAAAATACCTTTTTTTTTTTTTAAACTGAAAAGATGGTGATGAAGATGGTAATGGTGAATGTCTCTGGGGAGAATGAAACCATTTTGATCCTTTCTCCTACTGGCCCTTCCTATAGTTCAGGCTCAACTGGAAGATCAAGTTGTGAGAATCTGTCACGAATGAGACAGTTGATTCTGGGAACCAATTTTAAGAGAGTTTTTTTAAAATTCTGTCTTAAATTTTTACACTTGATATTTGTTCTTAGCACCGTTCATAACCCTTTTTAGATATGTCTAACTTCTATTCTCATGCCTCATAGTAAATAGAAATCTTCTCAAAGCAAGTTACTTCCCTTCTTTAGGAATCTAAGAACTTAAAATTTTTACTAACCTACCCTGGTTTGCCATTACCTTTCCTTCTAAGGCTGTGCATGGACTATTACTCCCTTTGTTGTTTTAAGCAGTTCACAGCTGTTAGCATCTTGATTGTAATTAGAAATGTAAGTTTATAGTTGGTCTGTATCTTTATATATACTCCCACGTTTTCTGCATTGAATCATAGAATCCAGACTTTGGAAGTTTTTGAAGTGTTATCTGAGTTAATATTCATTCTCAGCTGTGGTGCTAAAGCACTGTTGTTAAGAATAATAATAGTATTTACTGTTATAATGATATTATGTTATTATAGTGATGTTATAATAGTAGCATCATCAATATTTTTATTCTTTTGTTCAATAGAGATAACGTTGAAAAAATTCTACACTGTGGTATTTCATTACTTGGTTCTATAAGTTAAGATGAATCGTACTTGTCGTGCTTTTATTACCCTGTTGTCATAAATGGTCAAGTTCCTCCCTTTTTGCTCACTCATCTTGAGCTTCTTTGCCTTTGAAGCCCCCTCACATAAGCAGTTTTGCTTTTCCAAATCACAGTGGCACCCCACCCCAGTACTCTTGCCTGGAAAATCCAATGGATGGAGGAGCCTGGTGGGCTGCAGTCCATGGGGTCGCTAACAGTCGGACAGACTGAGCGACTTCACTTTCACTTTTCTCTTTCATGCATTGGAGAAGGAAATGGCAACCCACTCCAGTATTCTTGCCTGGAGAATCCCAGGGATGGGGGAGCCTGGTGGGCTGCCGTCTATGGGGTCACACAGAGTCAGACACGACTGAAGTGACTTAGCAGCAGCAGCAGTTAGATTAGACTCTTAGAACTCAGAATGACACTAGAGTTTATAACAAAGTTTTCTTTGACTGTCGTGACCGTCACCATATTTAGCCTCTTGAGGCAAGGATTAGGAAGCTTTGCATTTATGAAACCCAGTTTGGAATTGAAAGCAGTGGGCTTTTTGCTGATCGCGTGAGTAAGGGAGGGGTCACTATTATCCTCGGGTAGAGAATAGTAACCCAGCCGTCCCCCATCTGAATCTTAGTATCAGCAGCGTCGCCAGCAGGAAAACATGCAGCGGCAGAGCCGGGGAGAGCCCCCGCTCCCCGAGGAGGATCTGTCCAAACTCTTCAAACCACACCAGCCCCCCGCCAGGATGGACTCTCTGCTCATCGCAGGTACTGCTGGCCCGTGCAGAGCGTGGCTGGCTTTCTCTATTCTTTAGGAAGCAGAAGACGGTGGCAGGTTCACTAACAGTAAGTAAGGTAGTGTGTTTCAAATGGTGGAATGATGAACTTGAATCTGGCACCTGTAATTTCTGAAATGTAAGAGTCTGTTGGTCTCTGTTATTTCTAAAGTCCTTTCAGTGCTCCACTTGGTGAGTTGGGATTATATAAACTTTCTGAGGTGAGAAAGTTTTTATTGTGGATCATCTAACATGGAAACCAAGAAAAAGTGTTTATCGTCCCACAATGGAAAAGATGGTTCAGCTGGACCCCCTTTCTTCTGATGCTCTAGCCTGGGTGAGCCTGGCCTGACTCTGGGCGTCTGAAGTGAACTGTAGTTTTTGACTTGAAGAAGCGTCTCCCTTACTTTGAGTCGTCTTGGAGCAACATGAATGTGACTGGGTGGAATTTCTCAGGGGACACCTAACATTTAACACTGCCTCAAGGTAGTAGAGGCCTTGTGTCCTGTGCTAGGACCTGATGTTGAATGTATAACATTCATGCTCTTACTTAGCTCTAGTAACTTATTTCTCTGTAAATGTGGTTGAATACTGTTTGTTTCAGTCAGCCAGTTGTCCAAGAGATTTGTGGGGGTGAAAATCCAACTCACAGAAAAGCTGATCCTCTTAGAGTTTCTCATTTCTGTTGACATATTTTAGAGCAGGAGAAAATTCCAAATTCCTTAAAAGCTTTCTGGTACACGTATAAATTAAATTTGGAAAACTGAGACACATTTCTTACCTAAGGTCCCGTTTAAGTAAAATTGTATTTCTTACACTTTTAAGAAATGTGTAACTGTCGCATCAGATCAGATCACTCATTTGAGGACTCGGGCAGTAATGGAGCCCTCCCCTCACGTGGACTCCCCACTCTGGCTCTGTCTTGGCTCTGGGGGTGCAGCGGAGGCTGTTACTATTTCCAGAGCATGGACTGAAAACTCCTGTAGTTGCTGCCATCTGGGGCGGGGAATCTGTTCAGTCGACCGCTCTTTGATTGGTGTCTCCTTTCTATCCGACTGAGAAGAACTAGTCCTGCTTTCTCACTTCTCTTAGTTACGGCATTGGTCTCACCTGCACTGTCAGTACATTTTGATTGACAACTAACATGTGCTAGTAACTGCTGGTTATCTTTTAAAAAGTTGTCGTTTTTCTTCATCCTCCATGTAACCAAGAATGGAAGATAGCTTATCTTCAAAACAACTGACATTGTTTATTATCCCTTATGAGTGCATAGGATTCTTAACTCTTTTAAAACAATCTTTATTGATGTATAGCTGCTGTGCAATATTATGTAACAGGTGTGCAATCTAGTGATTCAGCTTTTTTTTAAGTTTATACTCCATTTGTAGTTATTATAAAATATTGGCTGTACCCCTGTGTTGTATAGCCTTGTAGCTTATTTTATACCTAATAGTTTGTACCTCTTACTCCCCTACCTCTATATTACCCCTCCCTTCTTCCCTCTCTCCACTGGTAACCCCTAGTGTGTTCTCTATGTCTTTGAGTCTGCTTCTTTTTTGTTATTGATTCAAAACATAATAAAATTCCAATGATTCTGTATTATGCTGAGTTTATCATGTGACTAGTATTCTAGGTCATTTTGCAGTTTGTGGAACATTATGACTCTTTCTCCCTTTCCTGAATGCACAGGCCAGATTAACACTTACTGCCAGAACATCAAGGAGTTCACTGCCCAGAACTTAGGCAAGCTCTTCATGGCCCAGGCTCTTCAAGAATACAACAACTAAGAAGAGGAAGTTTCCAGAAAAAGAAGTTAACACAGACTCTTGAGATCACACTGGGGCAACTCCTAGAAGAAGCACATTTGAATATTGGAAAGTCTTTCTAGCAATTAATAAAGTAAAAATAAACCAGTCTTGACTGCTTGCTCATTTGGTTTTAGACAATATGTGTGTGTATATATTATATTTAGCTTCTTATTTTTGTTTTGCTCACACCTGTGTATTTCCGAAGATAAAGCAGGCCGGACCAAAAGTTTGGCCAGTTCGCACCTACAGGCTTCATCACATTTGTTTCCTTTTCGGTGCCACATTTCAACCCCCCAGTCCAGTGCTGCTTGTCCCGACGCCTGCCCTGGAGGCCTCGGCACCTACTGTGAATTCCCGGACTTCTTTGCCTGCCACCGAGCGCACCTGGAGCCCAGGCTTCCTGCTCCTGCCCTGACACCCCTTGTTCTCAGGCCTGGGATCGCTTGGTGTACTTGCAATGGCTGGCTTTTCCTTTCTTCAGATGATGGTTGGCCAGTCCCCATGCTTATAGTCCATTCACTGGGCACAAGAATTAAAAAAATCATTTTACTAAAGGACCATGTTTTGTATGAAAATGAAATTCATTCTCTGCATGTGTGTTTGAATTGAGGACTTCGTGTTTATATTTTTATACCATGAAATGTATTAATAATTCTAATAGCAAGTTTTTTGAGTGAAGAAAGAGGAATTGAGAAATAAGTACTACATTAGGAGGGAAAGGACTGTTGTAATAATTTTTCGTTTGAAAGAAAATTTTAAAAAATCCTGCCATTTGTATAACACCACAGTCAGTCAGTCACCAAGATGGTGGAGGTATGCCTGTGAGACTCTTGCTGTGATTTTCCATTTGAAGACATGGCCCCTAGAAAGATAGTCCAAAGGAATGGGTAACAGATAAGAAGAGAAATTTTTTTTTTTTTTGGAACACTATTTTGGAGGCAGCCCTGGGACCCTGGGATCAATCAGCTGGGTTCCACCCTGCCTCTTTTCCCTTTAGTGTGCCCTTAGGCAGATTGGCCACTTGATACGAAGAGCTGACTCATTGGAAAAGGCCCTGATGCTGGGAAAGACTGAACGCAAAAGGAGCAGACGGCGGCAGAGGATGAGATGGTTGGGTGGCATCACCAACTCAATGAACATGAGTTCGAACAAACTCCAGGAGATGGTGAAGGACGGGGAAGCCTGCAGTCCATGGGGTTGCAAAGAGTTGGATACTGCCTAGTGACTGAACAACAGCATAGACGGGTTGTGCCTGACTCTGCTTGTCCAGAGGAGATGAGAGGAGGAGGCAGGTATATTACTTGTAGAGCGGTGTGAGCGCCAGCAGATTTGTGGGGAGCCGTGGTAGGTGTGGAACAGCCTCAGTGGGAGCTGTGACAAGGCTGTTCTCCGCGGCTCTCCACTGATACTGAGTTTTTGCTCACATGTAATTTGTTTTCCTAGGATAAATTCCTAGAAGTGGACCTACTGGTCAAAGGGTATATACAATTCTGAGGCTTTTTATTGCCATGTTACCTTGAGGAACATTATACTGCTTTTCAGTCCCTCCATGGTGATTCCTTATTTGAGTGAGCATGTGTTTGAGTTTGACTGTTAGGCAGAGGAGGTTATTGTTAGAGCCAGTCCCTGCCTTTGTGGGTGGTAGACTGTTGGTTCATTTCCTGAATTCTTGTTGCCTAGATTTAGAATTTCCTTGTGAATGAAAACAAAGCGGCCTTGAAGTATCAGAGAGCCAACTAAAAAGAAGGAAAGTTGGTTCAAACATAGTCTTATGTAATGTTTCCCTCGTGGCCTATGGTTAACGGATTCATTCATTCATTATTGTATTTTTTAAAGATGGGAATCTTTCTGAAATTCTGTATGACTATTTAGGTGCCCATAACTCAGTAATATGTGAGCGTATACTTAACAGAAGATTTCAGTAGTTTTTGAGTTAGGAATTACTGTAGTGGGAAAAACTGTTTAGGAAAACATGTCAATGGAAATTAAATCTCCGCAGTATGTAGTGTTAGGGAATAGCTTCTGTTCGGCATTTGATTTGAGTGCTATATTCTGACATTTTTCAGGAACAAATACATGTGGTTCATCTTCTATAAATATTTGCAGTTTCTTCAAGTTGAAATGAGAAAAGCTCATAAACTGAGTACCAGGTCTAATAAATCATTCACTTACCCAAGAACAAAAAAGAACAGAAAAGGCTAGCATGTTAATCAATGAAAAATAAAATGTTATAAGCCAAGAAAAGCAAAAGCTGTTTGATGTTAACCCCATAATCATAGATAATGTTTTATAAGGCTCTAGAAAAAGTAGCATTTTTCTTAAAAAATGCCCAAGAGAATGAATCTTTTAGCCTGCCCAAAATACCTTGTCCTTTTAAAATGGGGGTAAAACTAAAATAACTTTCGTCTTTGTTTTTTGAAGCTCGGAAATGGAGATGTGGTTATCTAATGTTAACCTCATTAATGGAGCTCATGTACAGTAATTTCTCATGTACAACATCTAAATATTTAAATTTTAGTGTCTTCTAAAATATTACTACACTGTTCACAGTATGTTTTTATAACATTCTTTGGAAAACCTATGTCAACTTTACTTTCAGACCATGCTGGCATTAAACTCGGGTGTGGATATGAGAATGTCATGAAAGAATTTTTTACTTAAGCTGTAAATTCCGTCTTACAGTAAACATTTCTCACTCAAATATGAATATGCCATTCATCAAGTTTCTCATTAGGCATCTTTTTCTACCATAATTCTATCAGAGATGGGGCTGATAATACTCAAATTGAGTCAAGATGAGCCTTCCCTGGTGGCTCAGCTGGAAGAATCCACCTGCAATGTGGGAGACCTGGGTTTGATCCCTGAGTTTGGAAGATCCCCTGGAGAAGAGAATGGCTACCCACTCCAGTATTCTGGCTTGGAGAATTCCATGGACTCTATAGTCCATGAGCTTCCCTGATAGCTCAGTTGGTAAAAGAATCCGCCTGCAATGAAAAAGACCCCAGTTCGATTCCTGAGTCAGGAATATCCACTGGGGAAAGGATAAGCTATTCATTCCAGTATTCCTGGGCTTCCCTTGTGGCTCAGCTGATAAAGAATCCAGTTGCAATGCGGGAAACCTGGATTCGATCCCTGGGTTAAGAAGATGCCCTGGAGAAGGGAAAGGCTACCCACTCCAATATTCTGGCCTGGAGAATTCCATGGACTACAGTCCATGGGGTCGCAAAGAGTTGGACATGGACTGTGTGACTTTTAACTTTTCAAATGCTTGCTAGGGCTTATTTTAGTAAATAAGTGTCCAACTATAGAGGGCATGACCGAGTCATCTTTGCCCGCAGAGGATTCCTTCTTTATTTGGCATGTATGGAAGGGGTGGTTAATAGGTACATAATGAAGGGGAGGCTGAAGATCTGAGTCTGTCAGTACTAATAAAGACAGGAAAAGCAATGAATGGTTTCTGCTTCCTGTAGTCTGATAATGTGCTGTAGAGAAAGTCGAACCTGCTTATCTGGCAGTGACTCCCCGACTGGAGTGTGAGCCTCTTCGGACCGATTGGGACAGGGATTGATGTGACTCATTGAGGTCGAAAAGGAGGCCTGGGGAGCCAGAGCTGTTGGGAAATTGCTGATGGTGGAAGCAAACAGCTGTGGCCTAATACCCATTGCCTTGAGCTTTCTTACTACATAGATGCATACTCCCTATGTGGGTGTATGCTAAGTCACTTCAGTTGTGTCTGACTCTTTGTGACCATATGGACTGTTGCTCGCCAGGCTCCTCTGTCCATGGGATTCTCCAGGCAAGAATACGAAAGTGGATTGCCATGCCCTCCTCGAGGGGATCTTCCAGACCCAGAGATCAAACCCATGTCCCTTAAGTCTCCTGCATTAGCAAGCAGGTTCTTTACCACTAGCACCACCTGGGAAGTCCCCAGACACATCTTAAGCCTGCTTCGCTCTGCAGTGTAACCCACAATGGCTATACTGAAACCTCAGTCATGATTTTAGGAATACAGTCTCCGTATGTGGCATGGTTTCAGAGTTCCACCCCCAACTTGCAGACTTTGGGCCTTTCTATGGAGATTTGGTCTGTCCCAGATAATTTGTTAAATAACTACATCCTCCTCGTTCTCAGAGGCTGTTGAGCTGTCACATGAACTCATGTGATCAGTTTAATAGAATCGCCGTTGGATTTGATGGGCTTGATTTTGAAGTCAGTTGCATTTTTTTTTTACAACTATGAGGTAGGCACCCCATTTTCAATCTTTTCATTAAAGCAGTGGCCAGCAGACTGCCAAAGACTGAGTGCAGCCTCAGAACCTCACTAAAGTGTTGCAAGGAGCCTTTGTGAGTTGAGGGGATGGCAGTGGGGTGCTGAGCCCGTGCTTACTGTGGGACTTGTACTCCATCAGCCAGTTCAGTAGCTCAGTCGTGTCCAGCTCTTTGCGAACCCATGGATGTGTTGAACTAGATGCACCCTGTGAACAGATACAGTTTCTTTCCATGTACCTTCTGCCCTACCAACCCCTCTAGTTCCCCTGTGTAAAGAAATGGCAATACACGGATGCTGTACTGTGAAGAAAGGTAAAAATGATTTTTCTCCTGCTTTAATCCAAAAATTGCTGTTTTTACATATGGACAAAAGTAAAGGACCGCTTCATCAGACCCTTAACAATGCAAGGGGTCTGATTTCCAAGAGGCCTTCTTTACAGTTGATTGCAGTAGGAAAATATTCTTATTGCTTCTAGCATTTGTGTCAACCTCAAGGCATAAACCCAGATGTCACTTTTATTTCCTTCAGTAATATTTTTTTTCATTGACCCTTTTCCAGGGCACAGCCATTTCTGGCATCTTCCATCTTCCTTTGTAGACCTGAAGGCAAAGAATTTGTTTAACTTTCAGCAGTGTTTACTGCTCCTGACGGTAAATGGTCCTTGCCTTTTTTTCTTGGGCCGGAGTCGTCTTCTTGCCAACGTTTTACTTTGTATGTATTGGAAACTGTTCTTATTTTGTCAGATCCCCTGAGTAATCTTTCCCCACCTTTGTTTATCTTGTCATTTGGCTTTCACTTTCTTAACCCATTCCTAGACTCAATCTGCTTGTAATTCTTTGATTTTGATTTTTGCCCTTCTCTGTTTTGAGGCTTTTAAAATTGCACTTTATTCTTAAAGACTTTAATTTTTTTTCCCCTGATGGAATCATGCATCTCTGAATGTCATAATTCTCCAGTCGGGCAAGTGTCCCAGTAACCTCATCTCCTAGATCAAAATGGTGAGGGTCTGTTTTTCTCGTTGATTCGTGCAGCCACCATTACTGCTAATGAAAGGTCTTCATGTGCATTAAGGGGAAACTAGGCCTCTAATGGGATACAGAGAGGAATTGCAGCTGATGATTCCCACTTCTTACCCACTGTACTATAACACAAATGCACTCTCAGGAGGCAGTGGGCTTAAGAAATACGAAAATGCTTGTGCTACTACACAAGATACCTAGTCTGGTCTTAATCGTTGGGTGGTGGTGTTTTGGCTTCCGGTCCCTCTGATTTTCTATGCCTGCTTGTCTGGAGGCGAAAGCTCCAGACACGTGGAAAAGAAAGTGAATAGACTAATGACATTGCATTTGAAACAGCTTTTAAAACAATTTCTTAAATTAATAAATTGTTTTACAGTTTGCAAAGTACTTGTTCGTGTGTTTTCTCTTTTGGGATAGGAAAGGTGTACAAATGTGTTATGAAGCCATTGTATCTGGTACTTGGTAGTTTTTGCTCAGGGATGATGAAATCAAGCTTGAAAAAGGTGTGGTTAGTTAAAGCTCACATACTCCTAGGTGGCAGGACCAGGACTGGAGCTCAGGTCTTAAGTTCTCTCGTGAGTACTTGGCACAACCTCTTTGCTCAACACAACACTAGGAAAATCGTTCTCAACGCACACGGCTTCCCGCTTGTATGATATTTTCACTTCTGCTGTGGTAAGCCATCCTCTCCCCTTCTTCCACCAGTTTTGGGGAACTGTTTTCCCCCTAATTTAGCCCAGCCCCTAAATTCGTAGGATCCCACTGGTGGAACCCCCAACATCCTTATAATTAGATCAGGGCGGACACCTCACCCAATTAGTGATCCTTTTCTGGTACATAGTAACTGAGATGAAAGGATTCTAATGTCCATTTGGGCTCATTTCTTCACAAGGCTATCTAACCTCTTGATAAACATTTTGTAATATAGGTTGCAAAATGGTGAGTAGCAGAGAGGAGCTTAGGGGGAAGAAGCAGAAAGGTACAAAGGTGGGAAAGAGCTTCCAAGTTCCTAACACTTGGATTTTCCATTTCCAGTCCTTTTCTGAAGCCCGTTTGTATTCCTGCCCTTGGGTCTTAGAAAAACACTTTTGAGTCTTCTTAATAACACTGCCTTTTTTCCCCCTTCAAATTTGAGTTGGTTTCTGTTGCTTTTAACCTCAAAATACCTAATCCAACTCGTGTATGTACCAAGGCTTATTGGCAATTAGGTCTTAGTGCATTTGAGAATGCCTTGCAAGGTCATAGAGGAATCAAAGTTCCTTTGCCGATACATTAATAATATTCTAGAACAGGAGGGAACCCAGCCTGAGCTGTTGGCCACCTCACACACTCTTATTTACTGATGAGGAAACAGGCTCCAAGAGCTTTAAATATTGTTTCCAAAATAGCCTAGATCATTCATTCTTCTCTTGTATTATTCTGTGTCTTGACATTTTTAAAAGAGCCTGAGCGTTAAGTGTTGTCCCTTCATGTTCCCACCTTTCTGCCTGTGAGATGCTCTCTGATGTCCCGTGGAGTTGAGGTGTGTCCTCTGAAGCATTTGGAGCACTGTGGTCACACACATTCTCGAGAAAGAGCAAGATGTTAGGGGCTAATTCAAAACCTTTGATAACTATCTTTCCGCCAACCTGACTGTTCCAGCTAGGAAGACGATGGCAGAGGTGAGCTTTGGCCGCGTTGTTGGAGATGAGCGGTGTAAACAGGTGGCTGGGGATTCTAAATTTGATCTGAAATGAAAACACTTCAAGCAAACAAAATTAAGTTAGATTCTTTTGACAGTGAAATATTTCTTAGAGATGCAGATGTCAGTCTTATTAAAAGTACAAATCAATAGAAAAGGTTACTTGACAGGGCGTGTGTGTGTGTGTGTGTGTTTTAAACAGACATGTTGGAATGCCACAAATTACCTTTGCTTTTGCCTTCAGATCTTAGGGTAAAATGGCCTGTGGAGATCACTCCCTCTTCCTCCCATATTTAGGGGAGAGCAGTGAACTGGAGCAATTTGTTAGATACAAAGACATTTGCATTTGTGATGTTCATGTCATTCTGCTGCTGCTTCTGTGAATTCACAAATGTACAGAAATTCAGAAATCATCTGGGGTAAGGGAAGGAGAAAGGGAACGTGTTGATCTTGCATTTTGACAAAGCCCTGGTATGACACATCTCAGATGACAATCTCCCATCTTGTGTGCACGGACTGCGGCAACTGTGGGCTGGTCTGCTAAAGGGGATCAGAGCCTGGCCGTGCAAATCCTCCATAGCTTCCAAATTTACTTAGCATGAGCAGTAAATTGCTGCTCCCAATTTAAACACACTCAGACAAAATGATTTTTTTCTCCTGATTCTCTTATGTCCTGGTTGCCTGCTTCATTACCCTTTGGAAGAAAAGTCAACCAGCCAACCAATTAAGAATGGCATTTTCCTTTAAAAGAATTGAGTGCTGCTTACTCCATCAGTTCAGCCCTTCTGCATCCCTCTTTGTGTCTTAACTTTGTTGTTGTTCAGTTGCTCAGTCATGTCTGCAAAACGCCAGGCTTCCCTGTCCTTAACTGTCTCCTGGAGAGTTGACATCTTGCTCAAACTCATGTCCATTGCGTCGGTGATGCCACCCAACCATCTCATCATCTGTCATCCCCTTCTCCTGCCTTCAGTCTTTCCCAGCATCAGGGTCTTTTCCAATGAGTTGGCTCTTCACATCAGTTGGCCAAAGTACTGGAGCTTTAGCTTCAACGTCAGTCCTTCCAATAAACATTCACTGTTGATTTCCTTTAAAATGACTGGGTTGATCTCCTTGCAGTCCAAGGGACTCTCAAGAGTCTTTTTCCAGCACCACAGGCAAGTAGGTTTTAGCGTTATCAGTGGAGCATCACTGTGGGATGAAAGTAGAATCACAAACTTACACTTTCCACATGGTGACTGTTGTGTGTTTTCCTCCGTACTGTACATACGAACGTTGGAGCACTTTCTGGTGGTCATTCAGCAGACAGAGGTATAGCACTTGGTGCTCGACCCTGGGGCTGGAATTACAGGCAGTCCTGACCCTAAGGGACTTAGCCATGGGCAGTAGTTCTCTAAAGTGTAGTCCCTGGAGGAGCATCACCTGTGAGGTTGTCAGAAATGCAAATTTGCAGGCCTCCTGCCAGATTTAGGAGTTCTGAGGGTGGAGCTGAACTGGTGTTTTAACAAGCATCCAGGGGCTTCAGAGACTTGTGAAAGATTCCTCTGGAACAGTGGCAGCTGAATCTGGCTGTGTGTCATTATTGCCTGGGGAGTTTAAATTCAGGTCTGAAATAGGCCTGGGGAACTTTGTTAAAGATGACTTTGGGAAGAAATAATGCAATAAATTTGGAGTAGCCACCTTTTTTAGAGGTTAAGAGTAATAGTCGTGTCAGGTCCTGGAGAAGGGTTCTGAACAGAGCAGAGAGAAGCCAAGCCTGCAGGCATCCTTGGCCAGAACCACCAGAGGAGAAAGTGGGAGAGAAGGGGAAGGAGGTGGTGGGGGGAAAGGAGGAAGAGGGATGGAAGACAAAGGCAGGTGAGATGCACAGGGAGCTCAGAGGGTAGCAACAGCAGGTCTTGTTTACCTGGCTGCCGATGGCAGCGGCCACCTAGAGGCAGTGGTATTAACACTTCAGAGAAACGAAACAAGCCTGTGCCACCTGACATCCTGGCACTGAGTGAAGGCTGGGTGACTGAATTCTGTTTTTAATCCCAGCAGCAGGAAGGAAAAGAATTGTGATAATCTGTTTTCTACCTTCATCCCCAGCTCCCCCTAATTAGGGTCAAGGAGTCAGATTTTTTTTTTTTTAATGTGATTCAAATATATTTTTCTAGCAAAAATATAGTTGCTGAACAGTGACCCCATAGTTGATGATGAAAAGCATATTGATGTTGGGGAAAAAGATAACCACCTTGTATACTGTCTCCATGGTCAGTTGAAATCATGCACAATTCTGTTTGAGCTAATAGCTCCGAAATATGACCCATTATATCTTTTGAGAATTGATGATATAATGGGTCATATTTAAGTGTTACACCAGAGTATGAGAAAGATTCAGCGTTTGGTGATGGGATTTCTTCTTCAGCATCTTTATAAAATTAGCCAGCAGAATGCATTTTTAGCAACTGCAAATTGTAGAATGCAAAGAATCTTTTCTGGATGGAGACTGCATGGCCAGCTTGGGGAAGGCTTATCTACATGCCTTGGGGCCATTGAAGCAACTCATTGGAGACACTGAAAGTAGATTTCTCATCTTGCTTGCTGCCAATATCCTTTCTTCCTCTCTATTTCAACTTTTTTTTTTTTGCAGTGTTTTCTGAAATTGTCTTTTTTTTTTTTTTTTTAGAAAAGCATATAGAAATTTAATTTGCCACAGCTTGCATTTAAAACTCTGGAAAAATGAGAAGTAACTGGAAGATAACAGTAGCATCTGCCTAACCAGTTGTTTCAAAATATGGCAATAAAATATTACACTCGAGCCTTGCTATTTTTGTGCCCTGATGCCTGTCATTGGTTATGATAGATTTCTAACCTCCTCATCAAATTAATATTTTAAGAAGGGGCAAGGGAGGAATGCATGTCATAATTATGGACTTATATTATTCCCAAAGAAAATTTGTAATAAATGAGACCCTGACTGTAAACTTTATACTATCCATTATTTTCTTTTAAAAAGCAGAAAGAAAAACTCCACTGAGCATATATACAATACCACATTGTTTGATTGACCTGGACTAAAAGGCAGTCTCAGATTTTGGATTCTGCCTTTGGAAAAAAGCCTGCAACTGATTCGGCACATAAATCCTATAAAGAATTTGGATTTAGAGGGAGAGCAAGCAGTTTTAATGGAAGATGCAGTTTATTTGCATTACAAATAGGAGGTATGGGATGATGAAAGTGTATTAAATGAACATCCAAAGTCACACAAGGATGAAGCTTCACTGTTCCTTCAAATGGAATTAGCAGGAAAGAACTATTCCTGCAACAGCAAGAACTATTCAGATTATTTTAGTGAAAATGAAGTTCCATTTGCCTGTGGAGCAAGGTACAGCGTGTCTTAAATTGGGCATGCCCAGAGCATTTGTGTGGGCATTCTGGAGAGGCAGGAGGTAGCAACAGCCGGAAGACTGAGGAGGGCAATGCCTGTGAGGTGTTGCGGGCTCTTGATAAGGATGGAGGGAGTGGAGGTGTTCCCTAAAATGTGTTTTGCCAAGAAAGACTAGTTTTGTGGGATGTTTATAGGTGATACTTGGTGGCAGGGGGAAAGGGGGTAAGATCCCAGAGCTTTTCTGGTCAAATAAATCTGAAAAAAGCTTTGCTTAAATAGCCGTAGACTAATTCTTTACTTCAGTATTAGCACAACCTTTGGTACACAAAGTGTAGTTTTAAGAAGAAGCAGTATAGCCAGTGGCTGCCCTAGCCGAAGAGCTGCTTAGTATCTGAACACTGACCTGAGTGCCAACGGGCCAGCTGCGCCTGTGTTCTCATTTTAAAAATGGAGAGTATTGACTTGAGTGACCTACATGAAATTGCCAGCATTTGACCTGCAAAAAACTAGCAGTTTCAAATAGGTCCAGTGGTATTAGCATCATATGTCTTTATATAACTACGCATATGGCGCCAGTGGTAAAGAACCCGCCTGCCAGTGCAGGAGGCAGAAGAGACACAAGTTCAATCCCAGGGTCGGGAAGATCCCCTGGAAGAGGTCCTGGCAACCCACCCCAGTATTCTTGCCTGGAGAATCCCGTGGACAGAGGAGCCCGGTGGGCTACATACAGTCCACAGGGTCACACAGAGTTGGACATGACTGAAGTGACAGCATGCACACATGCATACCTCATAGCAGTTAGGAGAATTAGATAATGTGTAAAAATAAATAAATAGAACCCTCAGTTAGAGTCAGGAGGTCAGAAGAGAGGCTGTCACCTCCTAGGATCATGGTCAAGCCTTCTCATAGAGCAACAGGAAGAACAGGGACTTCCTCTTCTTGCCTGGCAAGAGTTCAGCCAATAAGACTGTCAAAACTCAGCCAGTGAAAAGCCACTATACTTTGAACTTTAACTTGGTCCAGTGGCTCTGTTCACTACAGCCATTCCAACTTCCTTTCCCCCTCTGTAAGAGAGTTTTCTCCTTGCACTGTGGAGACTTGTGTACAGCTTTCTATGGTTGCAGAATTTGTAAAAATAAATAAATAGAACCCTCAGTTAGAGTCAGGAGGTCAGAAGAGAGGCTGTCACCTCCTAGGATCATGGTCAAGCCTTCTCATAGAGCAACAGGAAGAACAGGGACTTCCTCTTCTTGCCTGGCAAGAGTTCAGCCAATAAGACTGTCAAAACTCAGCCAGTGAAAAGCCACTATACTTTGAACTTTAACTTGGTCCAGTGGCTCTGTTCACTACAGCCATTCCAACTTCCTTTCCCCCTCTGTAAGAGAGTTTTCTCCTTGCACTGTGGAGACTTGTGTACAGCTTTCTATGGTTGCAGAATTGCAATTCTTTGTTGATCCCAAATAAACCTACTTTTGCTTGACAAATAACTGGTTGTCTGTTTGTTTTAAATCAACGTGGGTAAAGCTTCTTGCACTCCCAGGAGCAAGCATTCCTGAAGGGTGGATTGACTGTGTGGGCTCTGTGATTGGAATCACGTGACCCCAGAGGCCTTGTCTCTACCAGTTACTCCATGTTGATCAGCCACTCAGTTGTGTCCAGCTCTTTGCGACCCCATGGACTGCAGCACGACAGGCTCCCCTGTCCTTCACTATCTCCTGGAGTTTGCTCAAACTCGTATCTGTTGAGTTGGTGATGCCATCCCACCATCTCATCTTCTGTTGCCCTCTTTGTCTGCCTTCAATTTTTCCCAGCATCAGGGTCCTTTCCAATGAGTCAGTTCTTCGCATCAGGTGATCAAATTATTGGAACTTCAGCTTCAGCATCAGTCCTTCCACTGACTCCTTCAAGTTGGCTGGTTTGATCTCCTTGCTGTCCAAGGGGTTCTCAAGAATCTTCTCCAGCACCACAGTTTAAAAGCATCAGTTCTTTGGCACTCTGCCTTCTTTATAGTCCAGCTCTCACACCCATACATGACTACTGGAAAAACCATAGCTTTGACTGTCCAGAATTTTGTTGGCAAAGTGATGTCTCTGCTTTTTAATATGCCGTCTAGCAGCAGCTGTCTACCAGCCCCTTGAGGACTGATGGAATTCCAGGCAAAGGTCATTAGAGAGCAGAGGTCAGCAAGCTTTTGTCTGTAAAGGGCTAGATAGCAGATATTTTAGGCTGTGTGGGCCATGTGGTCTCTGTAGTGGGAAAGCAGCCTTAGACCATATGTAAAGGAATGGGTGTGGCTGTGCCCCAATAAAACTTTATTTACAAAAAAATCAGGCAATGGCCTGGATTTGGCTCCAGGGCTATCATTTTCTGATCGTTACTTTAGACAAAGGGAAGCAATGAGTTGTAAAGGCAAGAAGACTGAATTGGGTATTTGGAGACCTGAACTGCCACTGGCTGTGTCTAGTCGACTTTGTTGTGCCTTCACTGGTTTATCAAGTATTTTCTGCCCTAACCAGTCATAAACAGGATGCCATAAAAGTGAAAGTGTTAGCCGGTCAGTCTTGTCCAACTCTTTGTGGCCCCGTGGAGCGTGGCCCATCAGGTTCCTCTGTCCGTGGGACTCTTCAGGCCAGAATACTGAGGTGGGCTGCCATTTCCCTTTCCAGGGGATCTTCCCAACACAGGAATCGAACCCATGTCTTCTATGTCTCCTGCATTGTCAGGGAGTTCTTTACCACTAGCAGCACCTGGGAAGCCCAGTCTAATGTCTGTGCAAACATAAGATAGTATTCATTTTCTAGGGCTGTTATCTATGCATTTATTTGTTCAAATAGTCCTTTTTTGTATCCTCTGTGAATCAGTACTCTGCAGATTTCATGGTGAATAAGACAGATATTGTCCATGTCCTTGGAACACACATTCTCCTGGAGATATTTATTTCTGGAGTATCGTTATATGACGTTACATGATTCAAATGGAGAGGGGTGCAGTAAGTATGACTGGTTCCTCTATTTTTTACAGAAAACCCTTTGTCCTGAGTCTAAGAGAGTGAGCTAAATGAGAAGGTGAATTCTTCAAATATAACCTAGTCCAGAGGAGAAGAGATTGACTTTTCCCAAGAGGCTCACTAAATAGGACTAAGGATGAAGTCAGGCTTAGTTGGTATTTGAGCTTTAGCTCCAGTTCTGTGTATAAGAATACTATATTCTGTTTATACAGCAGACTCCACTTTCAGCCACAGATGTTTCCGGCACCTGGTTAATTTATCCAGGAAGGGCCAATGCTCATTAAGACTCCCAAGTCCCAGAGCTACATTTTATGAGTGGGGAAACTGAGGTACTGAAACTGGTTATGGGATTGGCTCACCTTACTGGTCATAAGATCCTGGCCAACACAACTGGCGAATCCTAGGAATGGGACCGAGGTCTCCCTCCCTGGGACTACCTGACTCTCCACCGCAGCTGAGACGTCTCAGACCCCCGACTCCAATTAGGCTTAAGAAGCATTAGAAGGACCTGAGACCCTGCTGGGAGAGAAACCCGTTCTGACAAAGGAGAGACTTGAATCAGGAAACCAGATGTGGCTTCAGGGTTTTTTTTTTACAACTATGAGGTAGGCACCCCATTTTCAATCTTTTCATTAAAGCAGTGGCCAGCAGACTGCCAAAGACTGAGTGCAGCCTCAGAACCTCACTAAAGTGTTGCAAGGAGCCTTTGTGAGTTGAGGGGATGGCAGTGGGGTGCTGAGCCCGTGCTTACTGTGGGACTTGTACTCCATCAGCCAGTTCAGTAGCTCAGTCGTGTCCAGCTCTTTGCGAACCCATGGACGTGTTGAACTAGATGCACCCTGTGAACAGATACAGTTTCTTTCCATGTACCTTCTGCCCTACCAACCCCTCTAGTTCCCCTGTGTAAAGAAATGGCAATACACGGATGCTGTACTGTGAAGAAAGGTAAAAATGATTTTTCTCCTGCTTTAATCCAAAAATTGCTGTTTTTACATTTGGACAAAAGTAAAGGACCGCTTCATCAGACCCTTAACAATGCAAGGGGTCTGATTTCCAAGAGGCCTTCTTTACAGTTGATTGCAGTAGGAAAATATTCTTACTGCTTCTAGCATTTGTGTCAACCTCAAGGCATAAACCCAGATGTCACTTTTATTTCCTTCAGTAATATTTTTTTTCATTGACCCTTTTCCAGGGCACAGCCATTTCTGGCATCTTCCATCTTCCTTTGTAGACCTGAAGGCAAAGAATTTGTTTAACTTTCAGCAGTGTTTACTGCTCCTGACGGTAAATGGTCCTTGCCTTTTTTTCTTGGGCCGGAGTCGTCTTCTTGCCAACGTTTTACTTTGTATGTATTGGAAACTGTTCTTATTTTGTCAGATCCCCTGAGTAATCTTTCCCCACCTTTGTTTATCTTGTCATTTGGCTTTCACTTTCTTAACCCATTCCTAGACTCAATCTGCTTGTAATTCTTTGATTTTGATTTTTGCCCTTCTCTGTTTTGAGGCTTTTAAAATTGCACTTTATTCTTAAAGACTTTAATTTTTTTTCCCCTGATGGAATCATGCATCTCTGAATGTCATAATTCTCCAGTCGGGCAAGTGTCCCAGTAACCTCATCTCCTAGATCAAAATGGTGAGGGTCTGTTTTTCTCGTTGATTCGTGCAGCCACCATTACTGCTAATGAAAGGTCTTCATGTGCATTAAGGGGAAACTAGGCCTCTAATGGGATACAGAGAGGAATTGCAGCTGATGATTCCCACTTCTTGCCCACTGTACTATAACACAAATGCACTCTCAGGAGGCAGTGGGCTTAAGAAATACGAAAATGCTTGTGCTACTACACAAGATACCTAGTCTGGTCTTAATCGTTGGGTGGTGGTGTTTTGGCTTCCGGTCCCTCTGATTTTCTATGCCTGCTTGTCTGGAGGCGAAAGCTCCAGACACGTGGAAAAGAAAGTGAATAGACTAATGACATTGCATTTGAAACAGCTTTTAAAACAATTTCTTAAATTAATAAATTGTTTTACAGTTTGCAAAGTACTTGTTCGTGTGTTTTCTCTTTTGGGATAGGAAAGGTGTACAAATGTGTTATGAAGCCATTGTATCTGGTACTTGGTAGTTTTTGCTCAGGGATGATGAAATCAAGCTTGAAAAAGGTGTGATTAGTTAAAGCTCACATACTCCTAGGTGGCAGGACCAGGACTGGAGCTCAGGTCTTAAGTTCTCTCGTGAGTACTTGGCACAACCTCTTTGCTCAACACAACACTAGGAAAATCGTTCTCAACGCACACGGCTTCCCGCTTGTATGATATTTTCACTTCTGCTGTGGTAAGCCATCCTCTCCCCTTCTTCCACCAGTTTTGGGGAACTGTTTTCCCCCTAATTTAGCCCAGCCCCTAAATTCGTAGGATCCCACTGGTGGAACCCCCAACATCCTTATAATTAGATCAGGGCGGACACCTCACCCAATTAGTGATCCTTTTCTGGTACATAGTAACTGAGATGAAAGGATTCTAATGTCCATTTGGGCTCATTTCTTCACAAGGCTATCTAACCTCTTGATAAACATTTTGTAATATAGGTTGCAAAATGGTGAGTAGCAGAGAGGAGCTTAGGGGGAAGAAGCAGAAAGGTACAAAGGTGGGAAAGAGCTTCCAAGTTCCTAACACTTGGATTTTCCATTTCCAGTCCTTTTCTGAAGCCCGTTTGTATTCCTGCCCTTGGGTCTTAGAAAAACACTTTTGAGTCTTCTTAATAACACTGCCTTTTTTCCCCCTTCAAATTTGAGTTGGTTTCTGTTGCTTTTAACCTCAAAATACCTAATCCAACTCGTGTATGTACCAAGGCTTATTGGCAATTAGGTCTTAGTGCATTTGAGAATGCCTTGCAAGGTCATAGAGGAATCAAAGTTCCTTTGCCGATACATTAATAATATTCTAGAACAGGAGGGAACCCAGCCTGAGCTGTTGGCCACCTCACACACTCTTATTTACTGATGAGGAAACAGGCTCCAAGAGCTTTAAATATTGTTTCCAAAATAGCCTAGATCATTCATTCTTCTCTTGTATTATTCTGTGTCTTGACATTTTTAAAAGAGCCTGAGCGTTAAGTGTTGTCCCTTCATGTTCCCACCTTTCTGCCTGTGAGATGCTCTCTGATGTCCCGTGGAGTTGAGGTGTGTCCTCTGAAGCATTTGGAGCACTGTGGTCACACACATTCTCGAGAAAGAGCAAGATGTTAGGGGCTAATTCAAAACCTTTGATAACTATCTTTCCGCCAACCTGACTGTTCCAGCTAGGAAGACGATGGCAGAGGTGAGCTTTGGCCGCGTTGTTGGAGATGAGCGGTGTAAACAGGTGGCTGGGGATTCTAAATTTGATCTGAAATGAAAACACTTCAAGCAAACAAAATTAAGTTAGATTCTTTTGACAGTGAAATATTTCTTAGAGATGCAGATGTCAGTCTTATTAAAAGTACAAATCAATAGAAAAGGTTACTTGACAGGGCGTGTGTGTGTGTGTGTGTGTTTTAAACAGACATGTTGGAATGCCACAAATTACCTTTGCTTTTGCCTTCAGATCTTAGGGTAAAATGGCCTGTGGAGATCACTCCCTCTTCCTCCCATATTTAGGGGAGAGCAGTGAACTGGAGCAATTTGTTAGATACAAAGACATTTGCATTTGTGATGTTCATGTCATTCTGCTGCTGCTTCTGTGAATTCACAAATGTACAGAAATTCAGAAATCATCTGGGGTAAGGGAAGGAGAAAGGGAACGTGTTGATCTTGCATTTTGACAAAGCCCTGGTGTGACACATCTCAGATGACAATCTCCCATCTTGTGTGCACGGACTGCGGCAACTGTGGGCTGGTCTGCTAAAGGGGATCAGAGCCTGGCCATGCAAATCCTCCATAGCTTCCAAATTTACTTAGCATGAGCAGTAAATTGCTGCTCCCAATTTAAACACACTCAGACAAAATGATTTTTTTCTCCTGATGCTCTTATGTCCTGGTTGCCTGCTTCATTACCCTTTGGAAGAAAAGTCAACCAGCCAACCAATTAAGAATGGCATTTTCCTTTAAAAGAATTGAGTGCTGCTTACTCCATCAGTTCAGCCCTTCTGCATCCCTCTTTGTGTCTTAACTTTGTTGTTGTTCAGTTGCTCAGTCATGTCTGCAAAACGCCAGGCTTCCCTGTCCTTAACTGTCTCCTGGAGAGTTGACATCTTGCTCAAACTCATGTCCATTGCGTCGGTGATGCCACCCAACCATCTCATCATCTGTCATCCCCTTCTCCTGCCTTCAGTCTTTCCCAGCATCAGGGTCTTTTCCAATGAGTTGGCTCTTCACATCAGTTGGCCAAAGTACTGGAGCTTTAGCTTCAACGTCAGTCCTTCCAATAAACATTCACTGTTGATTTCCTTTAAAATGACTGGTTTGATCTCCTTGCAGTCCAAGGGACTCTCAAGAGTCTTTTTCCAGCACCACAGGCAAGTAGGTTTTAGTGTTATCAATGGAGCATCACTGTGGGATGAAAGTAGAATCACAAACTTACACTTTCCACATGGTGACTGTTGTGTGTTTTCCTCCGTACTGTACATACGAACGTTGGAGCACTTTCTGGTGGTCATTCAGCAGACAGAGGTATAGCACTTGGTGCTCAACCCTGGAGCTGGAATTACAGGCAGTCCTGACCCTAAGGGACTTAGCCATGGGCAATAGTTCTCTAAAGTGTAGTCCCTGGAGGAGCATCACCTGTGAGGTTGTCAGAAATGCAAATTTGCAGGCCTCCTGCCAGATTTAGGAGTTCTGAGGGTGGAGCTGAACTGGTGTAATTTTAACAAGCATCCAGGGGCTTCAGAGCCTTGTGAAAGATTCCTCTGGAACAGTGGCGGCTGAATCTGGCTGTGTGTCATTATTGCCTGGGGAGTTTAAATTCAGGTCTGAAATAGGCCTGGGGAACTTTGTTAAAGATGACTTTGGGAAGAAATAATGCAATAAATTTGGAGTAGCCACCTTTTTTAGAGGTTAAGAGTAATAGTCGTGTCAGGTCCTGGAGAAGGGTTCTGAACAGAGCAGAGAGAAGCCAAGCCTGCAGGCATCCTTGGCCAGAACCACCAGAGGAGAAAGTGGGAGAGAAGGGGAAGGAGATGGTGGGGGGAAAGGAGGAAGAGGGATGGAAGACAAAGGCAGGTGAGATGCACAGGGAGCTCAGAGGGTAGCAACAGCAGGTCTTGTTTACCTGGCTGCCGATGGCAGCGGCCACCTAGAGGCAGTGGTATTAACACTTCAGAGAAACGAAACAAGCCTGTGCCACCTGACATCCTGGAACTGAGTGAAGGCTGGGTGACTGAATTCTGTTTTTAATCCCAGCAGCAGGAAGGAAAAGAATTGTGATAATCTGTTTTCTACCTTCATCCCCAGCTCCCCCTAATTAGGGTCAAGGAGTCAGATTTTTTTTTTTTTAATGTGATTCAAATATATTTTTCTAGCAAAAATATAGTTGCTGAACAGTGACCCCATAGTTGATGATGAAAAGCATATTGATGTTGGGGAAAAAGATAACCACCTTGTATACTGTCTCCATGGTCAGTTGAAATCATGCACAATTCTGTTTGAGCTAATAGCTCCGAAATATGACCCATTATATCTTTTGAGAATTGATGATATAATGGGTCATATTTAAGTGTTACACCAGAGTATGAGAAAGATTCAGCGTTTGGTGATGGGATTTCTTCTTCAGCATCTTTATAAAATTAGCCAGCAGAATGCATTTTTAGCAACTGCAAATTGTAGAATGCAAAGAATCTTTTCTGGATGGAGACTGCATGGCCAGCTTGGGGAAGGCTTATCTACATGCCTTGGGGCCATTGAAGCAACTCATTGGAGACACTGAAAGTAGATTTCTCATCTTGCTTGCTGCCAATATCCTTTCTTCCTCTCTATTTCAACTTTTTTTTTTTTGCAGTGTTTTCTGAAATTCTTTTTTTTTTTTTTTTTAGAAAAGCATATAGAAATTTAATTTGCCACAGCTTGCATTTAAAACTCTGGAAAAATGAGAAGTAACTGGAAGATAACAGTAGCATCTGCCTAACCAGTTGTTTCAAAATATGGCAATAAAATATTACACTCGAGCCTTGCTATTTTTGTGCCCTGATGCCTGTCATTGGTTATGATAGATTTCTAACCTCCTCATCAAATTAATATTTTAAGAAGGGGCAAGGGAGGAATGCATGTCATAATTATGGACTTATATTATTCCCAAAGAAAATTTGTAATAAATGAGACCCTGACTGTAAACTTTATACTATCCATTATTTTCTTTTAAAAAGCAGAAAGAAAAACTCCACTGAGCATATATACAATACCACATTGTTTGATTGACCTGGACTAAAAGGCAGTCTCAGATTTTGGATTCTGCCTTTGGAAAAAAGCCTGCAACTGATTCGGCACATAAATCCTATAAAGAATTTGGATTTAGAGGGAGAGCAAGCAGTTTTAATGGAAGATGCAGTTTATTTGCATTACAAATAGGAGGTATGGGATGATGAAAGTGTATTAAATGAACATCCAAAGTCACACAAGGATGAAGCTTCACTGTTCCTTCAAATGGAATTAGCAGGAAAGAACTATTCCTGCAACAGCAAGAACTATTCAGATTATTTTAGTGAAAATGAAGTTCCATTTGCCTGTGGAGCAAGGTACAGCGTGTCTTAAATTGGGCATGCCCAGAGCATTTGTGTGGGCATTCTGGAGAGGCAGGAGGTAGCAACAGCCGGAAGACTGAGGAGGGCAATGCCTGTGAGGTGTTGCGGGCTCTTGATAAGGATGGAGGGAGTGGAGGTGTTCCCTAAAATGTGTTTTGCCAAGAAAGACTAGTTTTGTGGGATGTTTATAGGTGATACTTGGTGGCAGGGGGAAAGGGGGTAAGATCCCAGAGCTTTTCTGGTCAAATAAATCTGAAAAAAGCTTTGCTTAAATAGCCGTAGACTAATTCTTTACTTCAGTATTAGCACAACCTTTGGTACACAAAGTGTAGTTTTAAGAAGAAGCAGTATAGCCAGTGGCTGCCCTAGCCGAAGAGCTGCTTAGTATCTGAACACTGACCTGAGTGCCAACGGGCCAGCTGTGCCTGTGTTCTCATTTTTAAAATGGAGAGTATTGACTTGAGTGACCTACATGAAATTGCCAACATTTGACCTGCAAAAAACTAGCAGTTTCAAATAGGCCCAGTGGTATTAGCATCATATGTCTTTATATAACTACGTATATGGCGCCAGTGGTAAAGAACCCGCCTGCCAGTGCAGGAGGCAGAAGAGACACAAGTTCAATCCCAGGGTCGGGAAGATCCCCTGGAAGAGGTCCTGGCAACCCACCCCAGTATTCTTGCCTGGAGGATCCCGTGGACAGAAGAGCCCGGTGGGCTACATACAGTCCACAGGGTCACACAGAGTTGGACATGACTGAAGTGACAGCATGCACACATGCATACCTCATAGCAGTTGGGAGAATTAAATAAGATAATCTGTAAAAATAAATAAATAGAACCCTCAGTTAGAGTCAGGAGGTCAGAAGAGAGGCTGTCACCTCCTAGGATCATGGTCAAGCCTTCTCATAGAGCAACAGGAAGAACAGGGACTTCCTCTTCTTGCCTGGCAAGAGTTCAGCCAATAAGACTGTCAAAACTCAGCCAGTGAAAAGCCACTATACTTTGAACTTTAACTTGGTCCAGTGGCTCTGTTCACTACAGCCATTCCAACTTCCTTTCCCCCTCTGTAAGAGAGTTTTCTCCTTGCACTGTGGAGACTTGTGTACAGCTTTCTATGGTTGCAGAATTGCAATTCTTTGTTGATCCCAAATAAACCTACTTTTGCTTGACAAATAACTGGTTGTCTGTTTGTTTTAAATCAACGTGGGTAAAGCTTCTTGCACTCCCAGGAGCAAGCATTCCTGAAGGGTGGATTGACTGTGTGGGCTGTGTGATTGGAATCACGTGACCCCAGAGGCCTTGTCTCTACCAGTTACTCCATGTTGATCAGCCACTCAGTTGTGTCCAGCTCTTTGCGACCCCATGGACTGCAGCACGACAGGCTCCCCTGTCCTTCACTATCTCCTGGAGTTTGCTCAAACTCGTATCTGTTGAGTTGGTGATGCCATCCCACCATCTCATCTTCTGTTGCCCTCTTTGTCTGCCTTCAATTTTTCCCAGCATCAGGGTCCTTTCCAATGAGTCAGTTCTTCGCATCAGGTGATCAAATTATTGGAACTTCAGCTTCAGCATCAGTCCTTCCACTGACTCCTTCAAGTTGGCTGGTTTGATCTCCTTGCTGTCCAAGGGGTTCTCAAGAATCTTCTCCAGCACCACAGTTTAAAAGCATCAGTTCTTTGGCACTCTGCCTTCTTTATAGTCCAGCTCTCACACCCATACATGACTACTGGAAAAACCATAGCTTTGACTGTCCAGAATTTTGTTGGCAAAGTGATGTCTCTGCTTTTTAATATGCCGTCTAGCAGCAGCTGTCTACCAGCCCCTTGAGGACTGATGGAATTCCAGGCAAAGGTCATTAGAGAGCAGAGGTCAGCAAGCTTTTGTCTGTAAAGGGCTAGATAGCAGATATTTTAGGCTGTGTGGGCCATGTGGTCTCTGTAGTGGGAAAGCAGCCTTAGACCATATGTAAAGGAATGGGTGTGGCTGTGCCCCAATAAAACTTTATTTACAAAAAAATCAGGCAATGGCCTGGATTTGGCTCCAGGGCTATCATTTTCTGATCGTTACTTTAGACAAAGGGAAGCAATGAGTTGTAAAGGCAAGAAGACTGAATTGGGTATTTGGAGACCTGAACTGCCACTGGCTGTGTCTAGTCGACTTTGTTGTGCCTTCACTGGTTTATCAAGTATTTTCTGCCCTAACCAGTCATAAACAGGATGCCATAAAAGTGAAAGTGTTAGCCGGTCAGTCTTGTCCAACTCTTTGTGGCCCCGTGGAGCGTGGCCCATCAGGTTCCTCTGTCCGTGGGACTCTTCAGGCCAGAATACTGAGGTGGGCTGCCATTTCCCTTTCCAGGGGATCTTCCCAACACAGGAATCGAACCCATGTCTTCTATGTCTCCTGCATTGTCAGGGAGTTCTTTACCACTAGCAGCACCTGGGAAGCCCAGTCTAATGTCTGTGCAAACATAAGATAGTATTCATTTTCTAGGGCTGTTATCTATGCATTTATTTGTTCAAATAGTCCTTTTTTGTATCCTCTGTGAATCAGTACTCTGCAGATTTCATGGTGAATAAGACAGATATTGTCCATGTCCTTGGAACACACATTCTCCTGGAGATATTTATTTCTGGAGTATCGTTATATGACGTTACATGATTCAAATGGAGAGGGGTGCAGTAAGTATGACTGGTTCCTCTATTTTTTACAGAAAACCCTTTGTCCTGAGTCTAAGAGAGTGAGCTAAATGAGAAGGTGAATTCTTCAAATATAACCTAGTCCAGAGGAGAAGAGATTGACTTTTCCCAAGAGGCTCACTAAATAGGACTAAGGATGAAGTCAGGCTTAGTTGGTATTTGAGCTTTAGCTCCAGTTCTGTGTATAAGAATACTATATTCTGTTTATACAGCAGACTCCACTTTCAGCCACAGATGTTTCCGGCACCTGGTTAATTTATCCAGGAAGGGCCAATGCTCATTAAGACTCCCAAGTCCCAGAGCTACATTTTATGAGTGGGGAAACTGAGGTACTGAAACTGGTTATGGGATTGGCTCACCTTACTGGTCATAAGATCCTGGCCAACACAACTGGCGAATCCTAGGAATGGGACCGAGGTCTCCCTCCCTGGGACTACCTGACTCTCCACCGCAGCTGAGACGTCTCAGACCCCCGACTCCAATTAGGCTTAAGAAGCATTAGAAGGACCTGAGACCCTGCTGGGAGAGAAACCCGTTCTGACAAAGGAGAGACTTGAATCAGGAAACCAGATGTGGCTTCAGGGCGAAAGAAGTCTGGCAGCCTCAGAGCTCTGAGTCGAAGGCTGCAGTCTGTCAAAGACCAGCGGGACAATGTGGGAACAGGGTCTCTTTTCTTTCGTGAACTGGTTTCTTCCATCTCTTGAGTGGCTCGTATTGAGGTGGTCTTGCAGGGGCAAAATAAGCCTGGAACCAAATGGATTCCTGCTAGTGCGTGTGGGTGCTAAGTTGCTTCAGTCGTGTCCAGCTCTTTGCACCCCCATGGACTGTAGCCCGCCAAGCTCTGTCCACGGGATTTTCCAGGCAAGAAGACTGGAGTAGGTTGCCATTTCCTACTCCAAGGGATCTTCCCAACCCAGGGATGGAACGTGCATCTCTTATCTCCTGCACTGGCAGGCAGGTTCTTTACCACTAATGTCACGTGGAAATTCCCATCTGGAGGGCTGTGATATCACTTGTCACTGGCAGTTTTACTAAGGAGTAGGAACCAACTGGGTGGGCACAGCGGGATTTCCAGGAGTATCCACAGTGGGGTTTGAGAATTGGGAGTGTTAGATTTTGTTTGAATACACTTTTTAATATTATGGTTTAGTTTTGTACTGGGGGAAATTAAATAAAAGGGAATCTGTTGGTTTTGTAACTTGCCCGTCTCGATATTTGCTGAAAGGGAAGCTCAACCAAATTTTCTTGGTCACTTGTGATAACTAGTCAGTCTAAAAATTGTCAGGAGATAGAGAGATTTTCACATTTATTAGTTTTAAAAGAAAAGGAAGGCTGAAATATAAATAGACTCTTGCCTAGTCTCCTGGCTAAAACAACAAGCTCAGAGTAAGGGGATTCTGGATGCAGTCACAGAGATAATGTGAAGACTAAAAATAATAAAATGCCTCATCTTAGAAAGGGCTGATGCCAGCTTTCATTAGGGACAAGAAAGGTTAGCAAGTGGGCTTTATACTGTGGGAAAGACAACTGGATTAGTTTTCCTGGAACTGGTAAGAACTGGAGTATCTGTATAAGAGCATGTCTGTTGCTACGACCTGGGGTCCCTAAAGCCCAGCTTCATCAAGTAAGTCATGGGTATTCCTGGCTGATGCGATGTCCAAGCTGAGTAGGAATTCAGATGCAGAAGTCAGACTCAGCACCTGATACTGTTCAAAAGGTTTATCAGCTCCTTTGAAAGCTTGAAGGAGGCATGGGGTGTCAGGAATAGCACTTGTATTTATATACAATAATTTTAAGCCAAAAATAGTTTTAAACTTTTTTTTTAAACCATATCCTGATTTACTAAGCCTCAGTTTTCTTATCTGTAAAATGGGAGTAATGTTGTACCACTATCATGAGAATTCAGTAAATCTATGCTTATAAATTGTGTGGTCAATGCCTAACACACATGAGATGCTCAGTGAAATGTAGTTATGTTGGTGCTGATGCAGTGTTAAGAACAACAGCTTTCTTTCTCTAGCCATTGATATGGTCATTCTCAATACAAAGGTTCTGAGAAAAGCATGATGATTGGAGCTCGCATGGCTCGTGATGAACGGCTCTGAGGAATAATGGGGCGCTAGTATCAGTTCTTTAGGGTGTATTCCTGGTGTCATTTTCCCAGAGAATGAATTCAGTCCATGCTGATTCATCCACACCCTTTTGGCTGCTCTTCCCCTGTTCTGAGAGCATGTATTCATTTTACACATATTAATTGAGCACCTGTTGTACACCAGACCTTGTGCCAGGCCTTGGGGAAAAAGCAGAAATTACTGCCGGTGTCAGTGTGAGTCCTCCGGGTCCTTAGGAAGAGAGAGGAAAGAGAAGGGGAGGAAAAGAGAGAAAAAAGGGTAGGGGAGAGCGTTCCGATGAGCTTCTGAAGGAGAGAGGGAAGGAAGGAGTCTGGGTAGCAAGAGTCTCAGACTGCAGCCCGTTTCTGAGAAAGTTTTGGCCAAGTGAGTAGGGAACCCTTGAAGTCACCTGTTGGAGGAGTCCCACACCTGGCAGGAATGGCCTGCATTCCGAGCTGACCTTGGTCAGTGGCTGGAAACAGCCCACGGGAAGGAGGGAGGTCTTGTCCTAACGCCATGGTGGATGCAGATGAGCGTGGCTGCTGGGGCCTGCGGTCACTCACCTTTCCTGCAGCAGGAGACCTGAGGGGCCGTCACTGCCTTCCTGGGGTTGACGGTCTGGAGGGGGAGACAGGCGTTAAACATAGTCACAAAAGCAATCAGTGACTTGCAGTTGTGATGAGAGCCATGGAGGAGAAGTATAGTAGGCTGCAGGGTGACATTGCAAGAGCCTGTTGTGAAAGTCAGGAAGACTCACTGGAGGAAGGGATTTCCTGGGGAAAATGAAGATCATGGCATCCGGTCCCATCACTTCATGGGAAATAGATGGGGAAACAGTGGAAACAGTGTCAGACTTTATTACTCTTGCCGGTCCTACCTCACTGTTAAAATTGCTTGTTTCAATTTCTTCTCCTTGGACCATAAACTCCTTGAGTGCAGGGGCTTTGAGTTTTTCATTGCTTTGTCCCCAGGGCTGACAAAGAGTAAATACTTTAAAAACTGCATTTTAAAAGTTGAAGACTCTTCAGGAAACTTCCCTCCGTGTAGATAAATCCATACAACTACATGATGACCGGTAGAGTAATATATTAATAATTCTTGGGTGTTATCTATCCATTGCGGTCTGAAAATTTGCAGATTAGGCAAAGAATGGTGTAACGGGATTTCCGTGGTGGTCCAGTGGTTAAGAATCCACCTGCCAATGCAGAGGACACAGGTTTGATCCCCGGTCTGAGAGGTTTCATATGATGCAAGGCAGCTTAGCTCGTGCACCTAGAGCCCGTGGTGAGATGTGTATAAGAGACAGGTTGGAGAAGACTCTTGAGAGTCCCTTGGACTACAAGATCCAACCAGTCCATTCTAAAGGAGATCAACCCTGGGATTTCTTTGGAAGGAATGATGCTAAAGCTGAAACTCCAGTACTTTGGCCACCTCATGCGAAGAGTTGACTCACTGGAAAAGACTCTGATGCTGGGAGGGATTAGGGGCAGGAAGAGAAGGGGATGACTGAGGATGAGATGGCTGGCATCATGGACTCGATGGACGTGAGTCTGAGTAAACTCCCATAGATGGTGATGAACAGGGAGGCCTGGCGTGATGCGATTCATGGGGTCGCAAGGACATGACTGAGCGACTGAGCTGAGCTGAAGTTGGAAAGACAAGCAGTAGTTGCCAGGGAAAGAGGGGCTAGAAGAATTTGAGAGAGAGAGAGAGTGAGAGTCTGGGGCGATGGACCTTCCAGAGAGAGAGGGAGAGGGGTGGTGGAAATGTCTGAAAAAGTCATAGAAATTCTAGGGGTTTAGAAAAGAATTATTCCTGTTCATTCCTCATGTTCTGTCCTTTGGGAATGAATGTTTCTATCCTTTTTTCCAGGAAAAAGACCCCCACTCCTATCCCAAGCATACATTCTAAGGAGACCCAACTGAAACCTTGTATTGAATTGGCTAAAAAATTCAAGTTTTCCATAGATAGTCTAGAAAAACCTGAATGAACACTGGCCAACCCAATGTGAAGTGAAAGTCGCCCACTCGTGCCTGGTTTTTTGCAACTCCATGGACTGTAGTCCATGGAATTCTTCAGGCCAGAATACTGGAGTGGATAGCCTTTCCCTTCTCCAGGGGATATTCCCAACCCAGGGATCGAACCTAAGTCTCCCGCATTGCAGGTGGATTCTTCACCAGCTGAGCCACCAGGGAAGCCCAACCCAATATATAAAGTATCAAAGAAGTCTGAGTCTGTCTGCTCCTTAGGGGGAGCATTGGGACTTGCAGGTACTATTGATGAGATTTTATCAAGTCCTTGATATCAAGGGCCTCTCAGTATTGGGAGAGGTCCCAGTCACCTCTCCTGTATTAAAAATAATGAAATAGCAAAACAGGTTATGAAGTTATTCCTGTGAGTGTGTCTCAGGGACACTCTGTGACACTCTAATATTTGGAAACTGACAGCAGGAGTCCCAGCATTAGACCAATGATGTCTTATCCACCCAAGCCTGCTGTCTCCCAGCCACGGGCCCTGCTGAGTCCTTGGTATGTGAGTGACCCTGTGTAGACAATGGAGGATGCCTCCTGTGCTCTGACAAACAGATTTGTGAGATCAGTGTTGAGGGAGAGCGACCAGGAGTTTTTCCAAATTTCCTTTGAACCTCTTCCTGAAATCCATGGCTTTTCTTAAACTCTACAAAGCTTAGCTGATTTCTAAATAGGCCAATGTCAACCTGTTTCCCTTCACCTGTTCACCCCAGCTGGACCCTCTGACCTTGATAATCAAGGACGTCTGTCATTAGAGCTTCTTGGATGATTCCTGGCCTGTGGGGACAGGAGGCCCCACCTTGAGCTCCGACGCTGTCTGTTTCCATTTAGTTCCCGTGCCCCTGTTGGAGGCTGTTGTCTTGTCCTCTTCTGCCTCAAATATATTAGCAACGCATAGCAATCTCAGCAGCTTTCTCTTGGAGGAAAATAACGTTTCTAATATTACAAGAAATCAGTTCTGCCTGATGAAGCGTTCAATTCCATTGTCTGCCTGTCCGCGCACCTGAAGAATGAGTCTTACTAGATTAGAATGTGTTTTGGGCTGGATTAGCGTCTAGTGTTTTTTCTGCTCTTTCTCCCAAGGAGGACTGCCTCCTGCGCACTCCCCGTGGCTCATCTCCAAGTCGGTACATCTCATGGTGCATCTGCTTTCCCTGGGCCTGAGTAGCTGCTGACAGTGATTGGCAGAGAAGTGTTTCCAAGAATATTCAAAAACAAACAAAAAGAGTAAGGAAGAAAGAGCTGAGGGAAGAGAGGGAGAAAAGCTGGAGAGCTTTTGCTGAAGGATGATAGAGAACAACTAGGCCTCTGCTTGCTTCGTATGACTGATTGTGCAGATCAAGATGTTGGCCCTTGAGTTACGGCTACCAGCTGGTATGTGCTGTATCACCCATATGACCCCCTTAGAATCGATAAATCCTGTATTCAAAGTGCTGAATGGGGAGTTTCTGGGGAGTTTCTGACTTGCATGTCTCAGCCCCTACTGTTCTTGGCTTTTAAGCACAAGAATTTGGGATTTGCAAAGCGAGGAAGGGTGTAGGTGGGGACACAAGAGTTTCCACAGCATGCCCTACTGTGTCAGCTGTGGTTCAGGCAAGATTTAGGAGTTAGACACAATTTACGAGTCAGATGCCTGGTCCAGAGCCAGTGGGAGGGCCAGCTCTCACCTTCGGAGCAATATGTTGTCTCTTTTCTCCTTCTTGCTGTCATTCCTTTTGGAGGAGAAACCTTAGGTAGTGTCTATGCAGTGTTAGAGAAACCGTGTGGAACATGTAAGCCACAGAGAATAATTCTCCAGGTGCAGGAGCAGATGCCTTCTGTAATGTGATCTTTCTAAAATGGAGCCCTGAAAATGGCCCTCCTCTTCCTGCAAATGATTCTGTGTTGGCTCCCACTGCTCCCTGGCTATGCCCTGCCCTGAGCTCTGACACTGCCCCCTGCAAGTTGATGGTCAAGGGGTGAACCGGCCCCCACGTGCCCTCTAACATCCTCTGAGCTGCTTCCTTCTGTGCCATAAGAGATGTCAATCAGGGTCCCACCAAGGAGATAGGAAACCTTGTGCATTCTTAAACAGAGGGGACTCAATGCAGGGAACTGATCAGACAGGTAAAGAAGAGCTGAGACGTCAACACCGATGATGTGGCCACCCAGAGGTTAGCAAGAGTCATAGGTGTAGGGGCAAAAGGCCACAGACGGGACCTCGGTCACCTGGCAGACGCAGGTGGGCCTGTCCAGTTGGAACCACTGATGAGACAAAGCTGCCTGGGTCAGGGAAGGAGGGAGAGAAACGCCCTGGCTTTTTCTTTCTCTTTCCCTCCTGTCTTAGTCAGCTCAGGCTGCCATGATGGAAATGCCACAGCCGGAGGGGCTTAAACCACAGACATTTATTTTCATGGTCCTGAAGGCTAAAAGTCCAAGATCAAGATGCTGTTAAGGTTAGTCCCCAGTGAGGCCTCTCTTTCTGGCTTGCCAGCTGCTGCCTTCTTGCAGTGTCTTCACATGGCCTTTCCCCTGTGTGTGCTGAGAGAGGGCATGCACTCCGGTGTCTCTCCCTTTCTTATAAGGACCCCAGTTCTATCAAATTAAAGGACCCCAGTCCTATCAAATTAGGGCCCCTACCCTTTTGATCTCATTTCACCGTAATTACCTCCTGAAAGGCTCCACCTCTAAACACAGCCACTCTGGGAGTAAGGGCTTTAACATACGAATTTTGAAGGGACATAATTTAATCCATTACACTTCCTATCTCCTACCAGCACCTCCATGGGTCAAGTCAATGGCTGATGTGGAAGCTGGGAAATGCAGCTCCCTGGGGCCAGGGGCTGTGTGACAAAGAGCAAAGCATCACATCAGTGGGTATGGGGTGTGTGTACCTGAGTAGTGGGTTATGCTCAAAACTGTGGTTCCACCTGAAGGGAGATGGAAGAATGGATTATTATTTGGGCAACCATCAGTGTCCAGCTTCCCAGGTGGTGCTTGTTGTAAAGAATCTGCCTGCCAATGCAGGAGATGCAAGAGACGCTGGTTCTATCCCTGGGTCAGGAAGATCCCCTGGAGTAGGACATGGCAACCCACTCCGGTATTCTTGCCTGGAAAATTCCATGGACAGAGGAATCTGATGGGCTACTGTCCATGGGGAGGCAAAGAGTCAGACATGACTGAGTGACTGAGCACAGCAGTGTCCACTTCGGAGTGATGTTTCTGGAGTTAACCGAGCGTCTTGCCTTGTTCATGTTTTCTCTTACCCCTGGTTTCTCTTTACTACCCTTTTGTCTGGCTGACGTCTCATGATCAATGTTATCTCTTCTGTAGGTTACTGTCTTTCATTTATTTGACATATTGAATACAAGCCACTGTTCTAGGCTCCGGTGACGTCAGGGTCAACAGGTTCCTGCCTTCATGCAGCTTATATTTTAGTGGTGATGCTGGTGATGGGGGGCAATAAATAATAAATGAGTAAAGACATAGTATTTCAGATGGGGATAAATAAAGGGGAAAAATAAATTAGGGTAAAGAAGATAGGGAGTGCCATAGGTACAGGTAGTATGTCTATTTGATGCTAGATTGGCCAAGAAACCCTCAAAAGTAAATAGTGTCTAAGCACAGAATTTAAGAACAGGAGTCATAAGGGTTGCAAAAGACTGAATAATGGCCTCACAATTATGTCCACACCCCGTTCCCCAGAACCCGGGACTGTGCTGCCTTAGCTGGTGGAACAGACTCTGCAAACGTGGTTCAAGATTTGAGATGGGGAGATTATCTTGAGGCTGTTTTTTTGTTTGTTTGTTTTTTTCAGTGAATTCAAGATCATCACAAGGATTTTTATAAAAGGAAGAAAAAAGGTCAGAGTCAGCTGTAGGAGATACGATGACCAAAGTAAGATGCTGGGAAGACGTGCAGAGGGGCCAGGGATGCAGATCAAGGTAAGGAGGCAGGTTCTCTTCTGAAGCTTCCAGAAGGGATGCAGCCTTGATGGTTCCTTGATTTTATGTATTTTCTTAAAAAATACTTACTTTTAAACGACTTTTATGTTATCTTTTAGGCTGTGTTGGGTCTTTGTTGGGGTTCGTGGGCTTCTTGGTGCAGTGGGTTCTCTCGTTGTGGAACGGACTCTAGAGCGTGGGCTCAGCAGTTGTGGCATGCAAGCTTAACGGCCCCACAGCATGTGGGGTCTTCCCAGACCGGGGATGGACTCTGTGTTCCCTGCATTGACAGGCAGATTCTTAACCACTGATACCTTGATTTTAGATTTCCAGCCTCCAGAACGGTAATAGAATGTGTTTATGTTGTGTTAAGCTGCTAAGTCTATAGAAATTTGTTACAGCAGCAACAGGAAGCTCATACACCGGTCACTGGGGGAAGAGTATTCCCAGCAGAGGAACAGAAGGTACAAATCCTCTGTCCTAGGGAGGTACCTGGTGCTTTGTTCCAGTTGTTGATTATTTCCACAGTTAAAAAATTCATTGACATTAAATCTTTTTTTCAGCACTGGTCACAAGACAAGAACTTCCTCTCATTTCCCCACTCCCTACTCTTGCCGGTCCTACCTCACTGTTAAAATTGCTTGTTTCAATTTCTTCTCCTTGGACCATAAACTCCTTGAGTGCAGGGGCTTTGAGTTTTTCATTGCTTTGTCCCCAGGGCTGACAAAGAGTAAATACTTTAAAAACTGCATTTTAAAAGTTGAAGACTCTTCAGGAAACTTCCCTCCGTGTAGATAAATCCATACAACTACATGATGACCGGTAGAGTAATATATTAATAATTCTTGGGTGTTATCTATCCATTGCGGTCTGAAAATTTGCAGATTAGGCAAAGAATGGTGTAACGGGATTTCCGTGGTGGTCCAGTGGTTAAGAATCCACCTGCCAATGCAGAGGACACAGGTTTGATCCCCGGTCTGAGAGGTTTCATATGACGCAAGGCAGCTTAGCTCGTGCACCTAGAGCCCGTGGTGCCACAACGAGAGAAGCCCCACAATGAGGAGCTTGTGTGCAGCAACTTCAGAGCAGCCCCTGCTCACCACAACCAGACAAAGCCTGAGCTCAGCAGCAAAGACCCAGCACAGCCAAAAATGAGCAACTAAATAAATGGCACGATGGGGGCACAGAATGGCTGTGCTCAAGACCTCTCAGCTGGGCTGTGACGTACTTGATCAGGTTCCCTCTTCATCCACGGGAGGCTAGGCCTATTCTTTGTGTGAGGGCTGTTCGTGGGGGTCATTCATTAATGGGGATGTGGTGGAGAGGACTGCTGTGTCTGGTGAGGAGAGACTTAGCCCCTCAAGGTCATCACCTCATTAAAGACTTAGCTGCTTACTTCCTGTGTATTCCTGTCTGAGCCCAGCTGCCATGGTAACTGGGGAAGTTATCAGCATCCTCCCGTAGGTCTGAGGATACACTCTCCCCACTGTGCATCTCCCTGGGGTGGTCTTTGGCTCTTGTCTGCCTCTAAGCTCAAGCACAAACCTCACCAGCTGGGGAGAGGCACTTTGATCAGAACCCTTGGAAGCTGTTCAGGGGGTTGTACGATGATTTTCAGCTGTCTGCTCACTAGTGCCTTCATTATTTTACACTCTAACTACTTGAAACCGCCATTGGGTTACCCTCAGCTCCCTGCAATTAACCACTGGCTTTGAAAATCCAGCTGTGTTCAGCATTTCAGTGATTACAGATGCAGGGAAGGAGGCTGAGGCTCTTGAATAAGGTGGTTGTTACTGGAGGAGGGAGGGAAGGTTTCAGAAGGAAGATGAGTGTCTAGGTGTGGGTACAGGAGATGGCGGGGTGCTGGAGAGAGGGAAGGGGGAAAAGGAGAGAATGGCTAGATGTATAAGGGAAGACAGGATGGTCTAAACACTGGTCATGACAGGAGGAGGACAGGAACAGGAGAAAAGGCTCATAGGGTGGGGTATGCAACAAGGACTTGGAGAAGGTGTGGTGGGTGCGTGTGATCACGTCTATGTGTCCAGGCTGAA
The DNA here is from genome assembly GCA_006410675.1 of Oreotragus oreotragus. Lineage (NCBI taxonomy): Eukaryota > Metazoa > Chordata > Mammalia > Artiodactyla > Bovidae > Oreotragus > Oreotragus oreotragus. The sequence continues at coordinate 456,045 of SJYX01004920.1, forward strand.
CTTCAGGATGGCGATCGGCTGGAGGGGTGTTTATGGATGATCAGAAAGACAGTGAGGGTCTCGACATTTGTTATCTCTTTTACATTTCACTCCAAATGTGTATGTGGTAGGCATTCTTCTCAATTTTTTTTTTTTTGCGCACTCCCCGTGGCTCATCTCCAAGTCGGTACATCTCATGGTGCATCTGCTTTCCCTGGGCCTGAGTAGCTGCTGACAGTGATTGGCAGAGAAGTGTTTCCAAGAATATTCAAAAACAAACAAAAAGAGTAAGGAAGAAAGAGCTGAGGGAAGAGAGGGAGAAAAGCTGGAGAGCTTTTGCTGAAGGATGATAGAGAACAACTAGGCCTCTGCTTGCTTCGTATGACTGATTGTGCAGATCAAGATGTTGGCCCTTGAGTTACGGCTACCAGCTGGTATGTGCTGTATCACCCATATGACCCCCTTAGAATCGATAAATCCTGTATTCAAAGTGCTGAATGGGGAGTTTCTGGGGAGTTTCTGACTTGCATGTCTCAGCCCCTACTGTTCTTGGCTTTTAAGCACAAGAATTTGGGATTTGCAAAGCGAGGAAGGGTGTAGGTGGGGACACAAGAGTTTCCACAGCATGCCCTACTGTGTCAGCTGTGGTTCAGGCAAGATTTAGGAGTTAGACACAATTTACGAGTCAGATGCCTGGTCCAGAGCCAGTGGGAGGGCCAGCTCTCACCTTCGGAGCAATATGTTGTCTCTTTTCTCCTTCTTGCTGTCATTCCTTTTGGAGGAGAAACCTTAGGTAGTGTCTATGCAGTGTTAGAGAAACCGTGTGGAACATGTAAGCCACAGAGAATAATTCTCCAGGTGCAGGAGCAGATGCCTTCTGTAATGTGATCTTTCTAAAATGGAGCCCTGAAAATGGCCCTCCTCTTCCTGCAAATGATTCTGTGTTGGCTCCCACTGCTCCCTGGCTATGCCCTGCCCTGAGCTCTGACACTGCCCCCTGCAAGTTGATGGTCAAGGGGTGAACCGGCCCCCATGTGCCCTCTAACATCCTCTGAGCTGCTTCCTTCTGTGCCATAAGAGATGTCAATCAGGGTCCCACCAAGGAGATAGGAAACCTTGTGCATTCTTAAACAGAGGGGACTCAATGCAGGGAACTGATCAGACAGGTAAAGAAGAGCTGAGACGTCAACACCGATGATGTGGCCACCCAGAGGTTAGCAAGAGTCATAGGTGTAGGGGCAAAAGGCCACAGACGGGACCTCGGTCACCTGGCAGACGCAGGTGGGCCTGTCCAGTTGGAACCACTGATGAGACAAAGCTGCCTGGGTCAGGGAAGGAGGGAGAGAAACGCCCTGGCTTTTTCTTTCTCTTTCCCTCCTGTCTTAGTCAGCTCAGGCTGCCATGATGGAAATGCCACAGCCGGAGGGGCTTAAACCACAGACATTTATTTTCATGGTCCTGAAGGTTAAAAGTCCAAGATCAAGATGCTGTTAAGGTTAGTCCCCAGTGAGGCCTCTCTTTCTGGCTTGCCAGCTGCTGCCTTCTTGCAGTGTCTTCACATGGCCTTTCCCCTGTGTGTGCTGAGAGAGGGCATGCACTCCGGTGTCTCTCCCTTTCTTATAAGGACCCCAGTCCTATCAAATTAAAGGACCCCAGTCCTATCAAATTAGGGCCCCTACCCTTTTGATCTCATTTCACCGTAATTACCTCCTGAAAGGCTCCACCTCTAAACACAGCCACTCTGGGAGTAAGGGCTTTAACATACGAATTTTGAAGGGACATAATTTAATCCATTACACTTCCTATCTCCTACCAGCACCTCCATGGGTCAAGTCAATGGCTGATGTGGAAGCTGGGAAATGCAGCTCCCTGGGGCCAGGGGCTGTGTGACAAAGAGCAAAGCATCACATCAGTGGGTATGGGGTGTGTGTACCTGAGTAGTGGGTTATGCTCAAAACTGTGGTTCCACCTGAAGGGAGATGGAAGAATGGATTATTATTTGGGCAACCATCAGTGTCCAGCTTCCCAGGTGGTGCTTGTTGTAAAGAATCTGCCTGCCAATGCAGGAGATGCAAGAGACGCTGGTTCTATCCCTGGGTCAGGAAGATCCCCTGGAGTAGGACATGGCAACCCACTCCGGTATTCTTGCCTGGAAAATTCCATGGACAGAGGAATCTGATGGGCTACTGTCCATGGGGAGGCAAAGAGTCAGACATGACTGAGTGACTGAGCACAGCAGTGTCCACTTCGGAGTGATGTTTCTGGAGTTAACCGAGCGTCTTGCCTTGTTCATGTTTTCTCTTACCCCTGGTTTCTCTTTACTACCCTTTTGTCTGGCTGACGTCTCATGATCAATGTTATCTCTTCTGTAGGTTACTGTCTTTCATTTATTTGACATATTGAATACAAGCCACTGTTCTAGGCTCCGGTGACGTCAGGGTCAACAGGTTCCTGCCTTCATGCAGCTTATATTTTAGTGGTGATGCTGGTGATGGGGGGCAATAAATAATAAATGAGTAAAGACATAGTATTTCAGATGGGGATAAATAAAGGGGAAAAATAAATTAGGGTAAAGAAGATAGGGAGTGCCATAGGTACAGGTAGTATGTCTATTTGATGCTAGATTGGCCAGGAAACCCTCAAAAGTAAATAGTGTATAAGCACAGAATTTAAGAACAGGAGTCATAAGGGTTGCAAAAGACTGAATAATGGCCTCACAATTATGTCCACACCCCGTTCCCCAGAACCTGGGACTGTGCTGCCTTAGCTGGTGGAACAGACTCTGCAAACGTGGTTCAAGATTTGAGATGGGGAGATTATCTTGAGGCTGTTTTTTTGTTTGTTTGTTTTTTTCAGTGAAATCAAGATCATCACAAGGATTTTTATAAAAGGAAGAAAAAAGGTCAGAGTCAGCTGTAGGAGATACGATGACCAAAGTAAGATGCTGGGAAGACGTGCAGAGGGGCCAGGGATGCAGATCAAGGTAAGGAGGCAGGTTCTCTTCTGAAGCTTCCAGAAGGGATGCAGCCTTGATGGTTCCTTGATTTTATGTATTTTCTTAAAAAATACTTACTTTTAAACGACTTTTATGTTATCTTTTAGGCTGTGTTGGGTCTTTGTTGGGGTTCGTGGGCTTCTTGGTGCAGTGGGTTCTCTCGTTGTGGAACGGACTCTAGAGCGTGGGCTCAGCAGTTGTGGCATGCAAGCTTAACGGCCCCACAGCATGTGGGGTCTTCCCAGACCGGGGATGGACTCTGTGTTCCCTGCATTGACAGGCAGATTCTTAACCACTGATACCTTGATTTTAGATTTCCAGCCTCCAGAACGGTAATAGAATGTGTTTATGTTGTGTTAAGCTGCTAAGTCTATAGAAATTTGTTACAGCAGCAACAGGAAGCTCATACACCGGTCACTGGGGGAAGAGTATTCCCAGCAGAGGAACAGAAGGTACAAATCCTCTGTCCTAGGGAGGTACCTGGTGCTTTGTTCCAGTTGTTGATTATTTCCACAGTTAAAAAATTCATTGACATTAAATCTTTTTTTCAGCACTGGTCACAAGACAAGAACTTCCTCTCATTTCCCCACTCCCTACTCTTGCCGGTCCTACCTCACTGTTAAAATTGCTTGTTTCAATTTCTTCTCCTTGGACCATAAACTCCTTGAGTGCAGGGGCTTTGAGTTTTTCATTGCTTTGTCCCCAGGGCTGACAAAGAGTAAATACTTTAAAAACTGCATTTTAAAAGTTGAAGACTCTTCAGGAAACTTCCCTCCGTGTAGATAAATCCATACAACTACATGATGACCGGTAGAGTAATATATTAATAATTCTTGGGTGTTATCTATCCATTGCGGTCTGAAAATTTGCAGATTAGGCAAAGAATGGTGTAACGGGATTTCCGTGGTGGTCCAGTGGTTAAGAATCCACCTGCCAATGCAGAGGACACAGGTTTGATCCCCGGTCTGAGAGGTTTCATATGACGCAAGGCAGCTTAGCTCGTGCACCTAGAGCCCGTGGTGCCACAACGAGAGAAGCCCCACAATGAGGAGCTTGTGTGCAGCAACTTCAGAGCAGCCCCTGCTCACCACAACCAGACAAAGCCTGAGCTCAGCAGCAAAGACCCAGCACAGCCAAAAATGAGCAACTAAATAAATGGCACGATGGGGGCACAGAATGGCTGTGCTCAAGACCTCTCAGCTGGGCTGTGACGTACTTGATCAGGTTCCCTCTTCATCCACGGGAGGCTAGGCCTATTCTTTGTGTGAGGGCTGTTCGTGGGGGTCATTCATTAATGGGGATGTGGTGGAGAGGACTGCTGTGTCTGGTGAGGAGAGACTTAGCCCCTCAAGGTCATCACCTCATTAAAGACTTAGCTGCTTACTTCCTGTGTAATCCTGTCTGAGCCCAGCTGCCATGGTAACTGGGGAAGTTATCAGCATCCTCCCGTAGGTCTGAGGATACACTCTCCCCACTGTGCATCTCCCTGGGGTGGTCTTTGGCTCTTGTCTGCCTCTAAGCTCAAGCACAAACCTCACCAGCTGGGGAGAGGCACTTTGATCAGAACCCTTGGAAGCTGTTCAGGGGGTTGTACGATGATTTTCAGCTGTCTGCTCACTAGTGCCTTCATTATTTTACACTCTAACTACTTGAAACCGCCATTGGGTTACCCTCAGCTCCCTGCAATTAACCACTGGCTTTGAAAATCCAGCTGTGTTCAGCATTTCAGTGATTACAGATGCAGGGAAGGAGGCTGAGGCTCTTGAATAAGGTGGTTGTTACTGGAGGAGGGAGGGAAGGTTTCAGAAGGAAGATGAGTGTCTAGGTGTGGGTACAGGAGATGGTGGGGTGCTGGAGAGAGGGAAGGGGGAAAAGGAGAGAATGGCTAGATGTATAAGGGAAGACAGGATGGTCTAAACACTGGTCATGACAGGAGGAGGACAGGAACAGGAGAAAAGGCTCATAGGGTGGGGTATGCAACAAGGACTTGGAGAAGGTGTGGTGGGTGCGTGTGATCACGTCTATGTGTCCAGGCTGAACTTCAGGATGGCGATCGGCTGGAGGGGTGTTTATGGATGATCAGAAAGACAGTGAGGGTCTCGACATTTGTTATCTCTTTTACATTTCACTCCAAATGTGTATGTGGTAGGCATTCTTCTCAATTTTTTTTTTTTGTCCATGCTTAGCAGCATGTGGGATCTCAGTTCCCCAGTGTAGGATAGAACGTGTGCTCCCAGCAGTGGAAACATGAAATCTTTTTTTTTTTTTTATTAGAGTATAATTGCTATACGATATTGCATTAGTTTCTACTGTACAACAATGGGGATCAACTATATGTATACATATATCTCCTCCCTCTTTCCTGGTGGCTCAGTTGTTAAAGAATCTGCCTACAATACAGGAGACCTGGGTTTGATCACTGAGTAGGAAAGATCCCCTGGAGAAAGAAACGGCAACTCACTCCAGTATTCTTGCCTGGGAAATCCCATAGGCAGAAGAGCCTGGTGGGTTATAGTCCATGGGGTCACAAGAGTCAGACAGGACTGAGGGGCTAAATGAAACCAAACATATCCCCTCCCTCTTGAGTTTTCCTCCCACCCCCCACATCCCACTCCTCTAGGTCATCACAGAGTACTGAGCTGAGCTCCCTGTCCTATACAGCAGCTTCCCACTAGCTATCTATGTACAATGAAATATTACTCAGCCATAAAAAGGAATGGAATTGGGTCATTTGTAGTAATGTGGCTGAACCTAGAGTCTGCCATACTTACCTAAGTAAGTCAAAAAGAGAAAAATATTGTATATTAATGCATATATATGGAATCTAGAAAAATGATCAGGGAAGGCAATGGCACCCCACCCCAGTACTCTTGCCTGGAAAATCCAATGGACGGAATAGCCTGGTGGGCTGCAGTCCATGGGGTCGCTAACAGTCGGACAGACTGAGCGACTTCACTTTCACTGTTCTCTTTCATGCATTGGAGAAGGAAATGGCAACCCACTCCAGTATTCTTGCCTGGAGAATCCCAGGGATGGGGGAGCCTGGTGGGCTGCCGTCTATGGGGTCACACAGAGTCGGACACGACTGAAGTGACTTAGCAGCAGCAGCA
>SJYX01004921.1:8284-23509 GCA_006410675.1 Oreotragus oreotragus
CAGTATCTTCCTGAAATATGAAACGGTAAATTTTATCAACCATTATTCCTATAACACTGCCTAAAATACACTTCAAGGTCATCTACAGTTCTATCTGTTTTGCAAATCAATTCATTAGACACAAAGTGGAATGTCAATCTGATTATCCATATTTTTTTCCCAAGCGCAAAACTTCCATTGAAATTAACACTGATTTTTGAACTTCAAAAGATTTTTCTGTCATAGATTCAATTATAATATGTGAAAAGGAGGTTGTTTTAGGTAACTTGTAAGATCTTATTATCCTATGCCTTTCACAACACATAGGTTGTGTTGTGTAAATGTTTCCAACTTGCTCATCTTAGCATTTGTCCTCTGGTCCTGGATTACAACACACCTCCAATCCATTTATTTGAGCTGTCTCGGAATCATTCTTGCCTCCTTTCCCCCAAATATTATCTCATTCAACAAGTCACCAAAGTCATCTTGGAAATGATTTTCAGATCTTCTTTTTCACTAACCTCATCACTGCCAACTCCCTAACTTTCACTTTAGTCAAGTTTACCCCTAGTTCCCTTTCTGCCTAGTTCACTTCCCATGCAAGTATGAAATTACCCTCCTCAGAAAAAAACGAAATGCTGAACATCCTTATGTTAAACTCTGGTGGCTTTACATCACTTCTGGCTCTAAACTACCTTCTCGTTTTCATCTCTTATCTCTTTCCTAAGACTCCTAGGGCTTCCCCAGTAGTTCAGTGGGTAAAGAATCTGTCTGCCATACTGGAGACATGGATTTGATCCCTAAGTCAGAAAATGGCAACCCACGCCAATATCCTTGCCTAAGAAATCCCATGGACAGAGGAGCCTGGCAGGCTACAGTCCAAAGAACCACAAAAAGTTGGACATGAGTAAGTGACTAAGCATTAAGATTCCTTAATCCTGTCCCCTTCTAACACACAAAGACCAACTATGCTTTCCTAAGCCTAACACATATTTTCACTTATCCATAGACTCAGGCATGTTCTTTTCTGTGCCTTCATTTCAGGCTCTGCAAGGAAAGGCCAAAAATGTCCATGAAAAGCTACTCAACACTGCTAATTATTAGCGAAATGCAAATCAAAATTACAATAGGGGTAGCACCTTACACCTGTCAGAATCAGTTCAATTCAGTCGCTCAGTCATATACGACTCTTTGCGACCCCATGAATTGCAGCACGCCAGGCCTCCCTGTCCATCACGTCCCCCGGAGTTTACTCAAATTCACGTTCATTGAGTCGGTGATGTCATCCATCCATCTTTTCCTCTGTTGTCCCTTTCTCTTCCTGCCCCCAATCCCTCCCAGCATCAGAGTCTTTTCCAATGAGTCAACTCTTCGCATGTGGTGGCCAAAGTACTGGAGCTTCAGTTTTAGCATCATTCCTTCCAAAGAACACCCAGGGCTGATCTCATTTCGAATGGACTGGTTGGATCACCTTGCAGTCCAAGGGTCTCCAAAGAGTCTTCTCCAGCACCACAGTTCAAAAGCATCAATTCTTTAGTGCTCAGCTTTCTTCACAGTCCAACTTTCACATCCATACATGACCACTGGAAAAACGATAACCTTGACTAACCATACCTTTGTTGGCAAAGTAATGTCTATGGTTTTGAATATGCTATCTAGGTTGGTCATAAGTTTTCTTCCAAGGAGTAAGCGTCTTTTAATTTCATGGCTGTAGTCACCATCTGCAGTGATTTTGGAGCCCAAAAAGATAAAATCTGACACTGTTTCCACTGTTTCCCCATCTATTTCCCATGAAGTGATGGGACCAGGTGCCATGACCTTCGTTTTCTAAATGTTGAGCTTTAAGCAAACTTTTTCATTCTCCTCCTTCACTTTCATCAAGAGGCTTTTAGTTCCTCTTCACTTTCTGCCATAAGGGTGGTGTCATCTTCATAGATGAGGTTATTGATATTTCTCCCGGTAATCATGATTCCAGCTTGTGCTTCTTCCAGCCTAGCGTTTCTCATGATGTACTCTGCATATAAGTTAAATAAGCAGGGTGACAATATACAGCCTTGATGTACTCCTTTTCCTATTTGGAACCAGTCTGTTGTTCCATGTGCAGTTCTAACTGTTGCTTCCTGACCTGCATACAGATTTCTCAAGAGGCAGGTCAGGTGGTCTGGTATTCTCATCTNATTTTTCACGGTAATCTTGATTCCAGCTTGTGCTTCTTCCAGCCCAGCGTTTCTCATGATATACTCTGCGTATAAGTTAAATAAGCAGGGTGACAATATACAGCCTTGACGTACTCCTTTTCCTATTTGGAACCAGTCTGTTGTTCCATGTCCTCGATTACTGGATATCATCTTAGAGGCTGGCTACCACAGCCTTTGTAGGCCATTATAAATCTGTGGTTTTTACTTTGCGTGAAACAGGGAACCATTAGAGGGATGTGAACAGAGAAATGACAATAATCTGACTTCTCGGGATGATACTTTCAAGAAAGATAAAAGGATCATTTGAGGATGCAGGTGATACTTAATGATCTTCCCCTTGACATGAAACATTTTCATTCAGAACCTCTCAACTTACTACACTAACCTGTAAGGGAGCCCATGTTTGTGAAACATGATTCATCTGAGAGTCTAATTCATCTATCTGTTCCTACAGCATATCTGTTGGTCCCTAACAGAAGCAGAAGATATTAAAAAGAGGTAGCAAGAATACACAGAAAAACTATACCAAAAAAAGATCTTAATGGCCCAGATAACCACGATGATGTAATCACTCCCCCAGAGCCAGACAACCTGGAGTGCGAAGTCAAGTGGGCCTTAGGAAGCATCTCTACGAACAAAGCTAGTGGAGGTGATGGAATTCCAGCTGAGCTATTTCAAATCCTAAAAGATGATGCTGTGAAAGTGCTGCACTTAATATGCCAGTAAATTTGGAAAACTCAGCAGTGGCCACAGGACTGGAAAAGGTCACTTTTTCTTTCCAATCCTGAAGAAAAGTGATGTCAAAAAATGCTCAAACTACCACACAATTGCACTCATCTCACTCATCTCATGCTAGCAAAGTAATGCTCAAAATTCTCCAAGCCAGGCTTCAACAGTACATGAACTGAGAACTTCAGATGTTCAAGCTGGATTTAGAAAAGGCAGAGGAATCAGAGATCAGTTCAGTTCAGCCGCTCAGTCGTGTCCGACTCTTTGCGACCCCATGAATCGCAGCACGCCAGGCCTCCCTGTCCATCACCATCTCCCGGAGTTCACTCAGACTCATGTCCATCGAGTCCNTTACATGTTCTCTAACATAGCTTCTAAAGGTTATATAGTATTTCTGTACTTGATTACTCTAATTCTTCTAGTTTAAAAGAATTTTTAGGAAACCTCCCTCCCTCCATTCTTTTGCTAATTCCTCCCTTGTTTTCTCCTCCTGCTTCCCTTCCTTCCTTTCTTGCCTACTATGAATAACTTTGCAATAAAGCAGCTTGAAGATGTAAATCTTTGAAGGCACACTGATATGATACCTTCCTTAGGTTAAATTTCTCACAATGGTATATAAAGTTCAACAAAATCATGTAACAAGGAATCTATGAGGAACAGCCTTGGAAAGCAATGATTTGTAGTTTTCTACATCTGGACTTGGAGAAGGCAATGGCACCCCACTCCAGTACTCTTGCCTGGAAAGTCCCGTGGATGGAGGAGCCTGGTAGGCTGTGGCCCACGGGGTGGCTGGGAGTCGGACTTGACTGAGCGACTTCACTTTCACTTTTAACTTTCATGCATTGGAGAAGGAAATGGCAACCCGCTCCAGTGTTCTTGCCTGGAGAATCCCAGGGACAGTGGAGCCTGGTGGGCTGATTATTAGGCAGTTGCTTCTGTGAGTTTCTCTAAGTGAGGTTGACCTGTATGTCTTATCTGAAAATCCCCTTAGTAATCAACCATGTACAAGTAAAACTGAGATACTATGACTGTGGCAAGAGTTACAAGTGATAGTGAAAAGTTTAGAATGAAAATTCAGGTAGAAACTGAGCAAGTAAGCCGAATCTGTATACTTAGACGCTGCAAGCAAATTGGAGTTTATTTGGAGCCAAATTGGAGCCAAACAAAAGATCATGTTTTATGAAGACACAGACCTAATTCATCTCTGTCAAACTGTTTTTTAAATACTTGTCTTCTAGATATTTCAAACTCACTGTTGCAAGAATTAATTTATCTCTCCTTTGCCATTTGTAATTGTCAACCTGACAGGCATTAATTTTTTTTTTTTTTTGGTAGTGTAAAGTGTTTATGATGCAAAATTAACATCATTAGACAAAATGTCATCCTTTGGGTAAAAACACTGAACATTGTTACCTCTTGAAGTTTCAGCTCAGATTCTTCTGATTGGTGCATGGTGCTATTCTGGGAGAGAAGGTCTCTAGCTGGCTAAATGTTCCTTTTGCTAATAATCACAAACACCTAAACATAAACATGGTTATGTCTGAGGCTTGCTGGGGGGCAGGGGGCATGTGTGTTGAATGGGGGCTGCTGCTGCTGCTGCTGCTGCTCTGCTTATCACCTTTCTCCCATGGCACCTGTTAGGCTTTGTCAGTGGGGCAGGGGAGCCAGAAGAAATTATGAAGCTGGAGGAGAAGAAGAGTTTTCTCCTTTCTGTTTATATAACCCCACAATGCTTCTTAACCTTGCCTGTGGCACTTGCTTCTATTACAGCAGTTGGTTCCAGTTTGTTTTTCTGATAATCAGAACCTGCCTTATGGTACCCTCTCAGACATTACCACCTGCCAGCTGGCTTCTCTCCTTGGAAGTCTAAGTCCCAGCTCTGACAGGTCTTTTAAACCTCTGAGAAACCAGCATTATTAGCCGGGCAGCGTCCTCTCCTGAGAGATATGGGTGGAACTCTGCAGCACCCCAACTCTTGCTGTCCCAACCTTGAACCTATCTATACTCTAGGCATGTGGAATGTCCATTAGTGCTTCTGATGCGCCATGCTCTCACCTTCAGGTTCTTGTGCTAAGGACACTGATACCTTTCACCTTTTTGTCTGGGTAGCTCTCACTTATCCTTTAGATGCCAGCAGCGATGTCACTGGGACTGGGAAGCCTTTACTGATTTCTTTTCCTTTCCCGTGGCATCCTATACTGTCCCTATGATGGCATTCATTTTATTGTTTGTCTGTTTTCCCCACTGGACTGCAAGCTCCTTGAAAGCAGTACCTGGAACTTGAAAGGTTGTTTAATAAATATTTGACAAAGACTTCCTTAGAAAATCTCAATGCCACTTCTTACTTTTTTTGGAGCAAGGACAAACCTCCAGCTAACATTACTGCTGATGCAAGTTACACCCTGAGTGATTACCAAGGGTTTCTTCTCCCAGTCAAAGGACAAGCTAATGTTGTGAAAATTGCCAAAGTGGGACTTAAGGGCAACAAACAAGATGCCTTAAAGACCTGAGATGACTCTGAGCTGCCACATGTCACTGCAGTGATGGAGGCAGGCAGGGATCAGCTATTGATTCACCGGGTTAAAAGCTTTCCCGTCGCCCACAGCCGCTGAAGGCGTTGTGTCAGAGATAAGCGGTGGAAGAAAATGAAGCCTTGTCAAATCCTTACACAGATGATTTCAGGATGCTAATGAGAGCGTCAGATCAGAGAAGATTGAATGTGCCTGCTTTCCCGAGGCCGCACCATGTGATGCAGGAACAAAGACTTTGGAGTCAGAACTTAGGTCAAATCTTTATTTTTGTCCCTAACTCCCAATGGAGTCACAGACCTTGTTGAAATTCTTAACCTGTAAAATGGAGCTGATAGCATTTATTTCACCGTATTTATTTGAAGAGAACTAATTGAGAAAATTGAAAGACTGTAGCCCAGAACTTTTGGACATCATTGGTAATTTGTGGGAAATGATCGGATTGGCAGAACTGATCCCTCAGCTTCATTCATTTATTTCATCTATTCAAAAATCATCACTGAACATCTCCTAAATACTAGTGTTCTGTAAGAAAATAAATTTTTAAAAATGTCCTTTGCTTTCAAAAAAAGTTTTTATTGTTGGTGTTCAGTTGCTCAGTTATGTCTGACTCTTTGCAACTGCACAGACTGCAGCATGCCAGGTTTCCCTGTCCTTCACTATCTCCTAGAGTTTGCTCAAACTCATGTCCTTTGAATCTTTGATGCCATCCAACCGTCTCATCCTCTGTTGTCCCCTTCTCCTCCTGCCTTCAGTCTTGGAGGATCAACTGGCAAAATTATTATTCTTTTGTTGATTGATGTGTTATCTTTTCAGATTTTTCATCTCCCAGTAGAAGTTCCATAAAGAAAAGGACATTTTTTTTTTTTTTTTTGGTGAACCTATTTGCAGGGCAGGAATAGAGATACAGACACAGAGAACAGACTTGCGAACACAGTGGGGGAAGGAGAGGGCGGGACTAATTGAGAGAGTAGCATTGAAACATATACATTACCGTGTGAAATAGATAGCTAGTGGGAAGTTGCTGTATAACACAGGGAGCTCAACTCCATGCTCCATGACAGCCTAGAGGGGTGGGGTGGGGTGAGGAGTGAGAGGGAGGTTCAAGAGGGAGGGGACTATATGTAGACCTATGGCTGATTCACGTTGTATGGCAGAAACCAACATAGTACTGTAAAGCAATTATCCTTCAATTAAAAATAACTTTTAAACTAAAAAAAGAGTAGTATTTAGGAAATACCAATGATAAACATTTGGGATCTACTTAGGGCAGGGTAAATGCTTTGCTGGACTCAAAAATTAGGTCAGTTTTCTAAATAATTTGAAAAAATAACACATCAATAAACAGAAGAAGAATAATTTTGTCAGCTGGTTTAATATTTAGTTTAATAAGTTAAGCGTTTTCCCCCTGACCCAGGATCCAGTCTGGAATCACTCACTGAGTTCAGTTGTCACATCTCTTGTGCTGCCTTTACTTTAGAACAGTTCCTTGGCCTTTTACTGCCTTCCATGACATTGACATTTTTGCGGAGTCCTGACCAGTTGTTTTTTGGAATGACTCAATTTGGGTTTGTCTGCTTGTTTTCTGACAATGTGCTTTTTAAGGCCGTGCAGCCAACAAATGGCAGGGCTTAGCCTGGCCCTCTGTCTTGTACACTTTCCTCTTAAAAGCTTCCAGGAAACATAGAGGTCAGACCCCAGAGCTGCACGCCCAGAAGAGCCTTGCTCACACAGCCAGGGTGTTAAATAACAGCAACACCAAAATGGTAACGACCAGAGAGAACACCTTGTCCCAGGTCAAGCTTCCTTGGTTGTCATCTACCATCTCCAGGTTTGAGTAACAAATCTGTAATTCTTTTATTACCTCTCTTTTTGTCTTTGTGTCTCAATTTGTTTTGCTTTAATAGAGTGGTTGGGAAAAACATGAAGAAAATTAGACTAAATGGGGGTAAAATGCATAAGACCATTATCAGTTCTGTTATGATGTATTTTTCAAAACTGTAGGACATTGAACAAAATGCATTAAAATTGAAAAAAAAATTATTTGGAAGATTCTTTTAAAAAGCTGAAGAGTTGCTGCAGCTAATCTATAATTTACCCAAATGCTGAGTACATTATTATATTGGCATGCTAGAGTTAGCTCAATGCACTTTTCTCAAAGAAATGGGAGAAACAAAGGGGCAAGTAATTGGTGTTCTGAGCCCCTGTTCTGCTTCCCATTTCTTGAACTGAAACTCAAGGACATTTCAAAATTGGTCCAGATGTTAAAAAAAGTTTGTTTCTCAAACCAGCCCTAAATGACTCTGCCTTTTCACAGCTTTCTCAGCTCTAGATGAGCATTTCTTCTGCTCTTTCAAAAGTGGGATTAGGAGGCTGCCATTATGTGGGGTTGGGGGGGAAACCCTACCCCCACTTATTGCTTGAGGATGCAGGCATGGTGCGGGGGGGCATGAGGGGAAATATTTCACATGTGCCTTACTGATGAGATTGATACGGAGAGGTGGTTTTTTCTTAGTTATAAACATTCATTCACATTCGCTTATTACATACACCATGATAAGCCAGGCACTATTACGTAGTGGATTTAGCAAATGAATAACTCAGACATGGTCCCTACCCTCAGGGTATTTATAATCTAATTTAGGTGAGGTAGGGGTGACGTTGTTATAAAGGCCAAGCACAGAATGCTGCTTGTGAGGGAGGTAGAGACGGTGGGTTTACATACGTAATTTGTTCTGTCACAGATACTTCTTTTTCTCTTCCATTATGATTTATTACAGGATGTTGAATATAGTCCCCTGTACTGTTCAGTAGGACCTTGTTTATCCTTTCTGTATAAAATAGTTTGCATCTGCTAACCCCAACCTCCTAATCCATCCTTTCTCTACCCTTCTTCCCCTTGACAAACACAAGTCTGTTCTTTGTTTCTGTTTTGTAGATAAGTTCATTTTTGCGGTATTTTAGATTCCGCATATAAGTGATATCGTATGGTGTTTGTCTTCCTTGTTCTGACTTCGCTTAGTGTGATCACCTGTAGGTGCATCCATGTTGTTACAAATGGCATTGTTGTTCTTTTGATGGCCGTGCAGCATTCCATTGATCCATCCCCCTGTCGACAGATGTTTAGGTTGCTTCTATTGTCTTGGCGATTGTGAATAACGCTGCTATGAATGCTGGGGTGCATGTATCTTTTCAACTTAGAGTTTTCATCTTTTCCAGATATATCCCCAGGAGGAGGCTATAAGGATTGTATGATAGCTTTATTTTTAGCTTTTTGAGTAACCTCCATACTGTTCTCCATAATGGCTGCATCAATTTGCATTCCTACCAACAGAGTAGGAGGGTTCCCTTTTCTCCACACCCTCCAGCATTTGTTATTTGTAACCTTTCATTTTTAATGTCTTTTTAAATTGACATGCAGTTGATTTACAATGTTGTGTTAATTTATTTGCTGTACAGCAATTTGGTGATGATCATTCCGACCTGGGTGAGGTGGTATCTCATTGTGGTTTTGATTTGCATTTTTCTAATAATTAGCAATGTTGAACATCTTTTCATGTGCCTCTTGGCTATCTGTATGTTTTTTTTGGAGAAATGGCTATTTAATTCTTCTCACTTTTCATTGGGCTGTTTGCCTTTTTGTTACTGAGTTGTATGAACTGTTTGTGTATTTTGGAAATTAAGCCCTTGTCGGTCACATTGTTTGCAAATGTTTTCTCCTGGTTTGTAGGTTGTCTTTTTGTATAACTTAGTTTATCCCATTTAATGGAAATTAGAAACTCCAATACTTTGACCACCTGATGCAAACAGCTGCCTCATTAGAAAAGACTCTGATGCTGGGAAAGATTGAAGGCAGGAGGAAGGGATGACAGAGGATGAAATGGTTGGGTGGCATCACTCACTCAATGGACTTGACTATGAGCAAACTCTTGGAGATGGTGAAGGACAGTGAAGCCTGGTGTACTGCAGTCCATAGGGTCGCGAAGGGTTGGCTATGACTTAGTGACTGAACCACAAGATGAAGTCATAAGTTAGAAACTCAGTGTCACATGTGATAAGCACAGAATAAAGGCTGACCAAGGAGGAGAAGGAGCTGAAGGAGATGATGTAGAGAATATGATGGGTGAATTATATTAGTTTTTTCTTCTCCTTCTTCTTCTTTTTCTATAAACTTCTCCTGACACAATGGCCTCTTTGACTAAGGAGGAAGGAAAGAATCTTTTGTAGTAGGATGGCATGCAGGAGGTATGCCGTGAAGAATGTATCTTGACCTTGTGAAAGTTCTGACTGATCAGCCCTAGACTAGACACAAAGCTGGAGATGGGCCTGCTGAGGCTTCCTCCATCTGGGCTGTATTAGCTCTTTCCATGAAAGTTTTCCTGTCTCTAGTTACATGTCTTCCCTTTAGTCTTTGCTTTCAAATCTCTGTCTCCTCGGCCCTCCCTTTTCTTGCCCTGTGACTGTTGATTCCTGCCTCACATCACAAGGTAGTTTCCAAGGCTCTGGGCATTTGTCCAGGTCCAGGAACTGGCAGGGTACAGAAGCTCCTGTCGGTTGAAGACTGCTTTAACCTCCTGAAATCTCACCTTTCAGGAACACTGAATCCCACTGCCTAAAAACCTGACTTATCCCTAAGTAGAGAGTAGAGGCAGTGTTAATAAAACTCAGTGAATGATACAAATCACAACAGTAACAGTAGCCCGCTTCCATCAGTTCACTATGCTGATTTTGTACAATCAGCATCTATTCTTATTGGCCAGTGGTAAAGCAGCATCTTTTCTGATTGGTCAGCTCCCATGTTACATTGGTTGTTATGGGCTGAGCTGTATACCCTCTAACTTAATTTTTTGAAGCCTTAAATCCTAGTACTCCAGAGGGTGACTATATTTGGAGATGGGGACTTTAAAGAGGTGAGGCCACTGGGGTGGGCTCTGTTCCAGTCCACCTGTTGTCCTACTAAGACGAGGAAATCTGGACACACAGAGACACTACAAGCATGTGCACAGAGGAGAGCCCATGTGAGGACCCAGCGAGGAGGTAGCCACCTGCCAGCCAAGGGGAGAGGCCCCAGGAGAAACCAACTTTACTGATGCCTCCAGAGCCACGAGAAAACACATTTCTGTGGTTTAAGCCACCCAGTCTGTGGCACTGTACGACAGCCCTAACAAACTCTCATACCAGTGTGATATATTTTGGACTATTATGTCTGATAATAGCAAGAATTTTATTGATTAAAGTGCTTACTAAATTCTAGAGGCAACATGGATTACATTCTTTCATCTTGCAATACTGTCCTGGTATTCTTATTCCAGTTTTGCAAACAAGGGAACTGAAATTTGGAATAAGAAATGACTTGCATGAAGTCAAAGTCACAGAGCTAGAAAAAGGCAGGATTGGACTCAGATCTAAATCTTTCGAACATAGTGCCAGGGTTCTTAACCATTAGGCAATACTACCGAGAAATACTGGTATTCTCTGCCTGTTCTCATTTCCCCAGTGTAAATAATGCCCTTTATTTTCTTTATATGGCTCTCTGTTTCTATCCCTTGGAGCACTAGCTGCATTTTGTAATCATAAATTTAATTCTGTGAGCATTTTTTCCACTTTCCACCTCCTCCTCTAGTTCTAGAATGTAGCAGTGTGTTTGCAATCCTGGAAGATGGGGTTGATTTTGGAACAGACTGCAAGATTTTTCTGCCAGGTAGCAAGGCAGCCAGCCTTTGGCATATGGTGAAATGATCAACCTCAGTGGGCACTGGCAAGTAGCAGGAACTGCTGCTGGGCTCTTTAATTTATACCTTAATATTGCACCCATGTGGCCTCAGGAGTGGAGCATGTCACTTAACCTTCCCACATGGCATATGCCAGCATTTGCACTCCTCATGGCCCCTGTCATGGAGAATGCTGCCTGGCCTTGTTTCTAAGACCTGTTTTTTCCATTTTGTAATGCACTTCAAGGCAGGAAGCTGTGACCCATCTGATGTGCTATTGATGTCTTTGCTTGCTTTCCCTGACTTTCTACCCTGTTAACACATCTGGATGAAGTGGCAGCTGCTTATTTTGGGAATAATGGAGTCTGGAAAACATGGAACCTGGTCTGTTTTACCAAATTGCACCTCCTCAGTGAAAAAGATCCCAGAAGATACTTGTTTTAGGGGGTCACGCTGGTTAATCACCACTTCAGCCAACGTAATATGATAATGAGAGTTGTTGTTATTTTCCCAAGATGTTTCCTCATCAGAGGTGGAAACACTTCGTAAATTTCCTCCCAGCCCCAACTAATAGAAAAATTCTGTATAGTTTCAAAGGGCTGAACTTCTTAAAGATATTATTTTCCTCTGTGTGGTTTTTTAATTTTTAGTTTCCTTTCTCCATTCCTCCTTTTATTTTTTTACCATTCTTTCTGAGAGAATGAATAGTATTCTACATTTTTATATTCTAAACCCCACTCTTGCATAATTCTCTTGGATTCTTTGTTGGTCTTTTTTTTTTTTTTCAAGCTATGGTTTTAAAAATAATCGAGAACTAATTTGTCTAATGAATATGCAATTATAGCAAGAGTCTTTTGAAGTTTTTGAGAACCTTCAGTCAGCATCTTTCTGGGACGTGGTGATGAATGTAGCATCAGGCACTTGGAAGCGCCCCTCACTTGGCACAAGCAGGTAGTGTTTTTGCACATTTCAAAGCTGGGCACAATGCAATCCTTTACTGTTTATTTATTGTGTATACTTGGTAAGTGTGGTTGCTTTCTACCTAGCCTAGCTACTGGGGGTACTTCTGGGGTTGAAATAAAAAAACAGGTATTCTTGCCTGGGAAATCCCATGGACAGAGGAGCCTGGCAAGCTGCATTACCTGGGGTTGCAAGGAGTCAGACACGATTTGGCAGCTAAATAACAAATGACAGTGATAATGGAATGTGTGAGCGAGAAAGGGGTGCAGTCTGCTTCTGCCCTGCTCAGGCTCAGGCTAGAATCTACTAACAGCTGTCATTTGTAGTGTGTTTATCTCATGCAAGACATTTTACATATGTCTTAGTTTTCACTTAATCATAGTCCAGAGAACAAGGGATTATTATTGCTCTCTTATATAAGTGAGGAAAATAAGGCATGGAGCGGTTGAGAAAATTTCCCAAGATCACACAGGTAGTCAGTGGCAGAGCCTGTGTCCTTAAACATTTATTAGCAAGCAGGTTTTCTGTCCTTGGCGCTGTGCTATGCCCTTTGGTAAGCCTAGAAATGAACTTAGCCTAGATCCTACTCTCAGAGTTCATCTTCTGGTAGAAGAGTGAAGACAAATAACTGTGATATGTAGCTAACAAACTCGGGAAACAGACAAGATCGAGGGCCATGTCATAGAAGTAGAAGCAAAGGAAAGGGAGATAAATTATATCTCAGTAGAGATAAGATTTATTTTCTGAGGGGGACAGATGCTCAGAAGTTTTTGCTCACAGTTCCCTGTTTCCTACCTACTGTGTACATTGTGTTTTTGAAAGTGGCCCCTGGATAGAATTTTTTAGTAATTGTTTTTGACCCGGGAAACCAGCTTCCTCCTGTGTTCTTTTTTCTCAGTACCTGAATGAAGAAGCCAGCTGGACTTTCTCCACTGCTGAAGCAGACAAAAACATCCCAACCCCAACTGTGGGATTCATTAGCCTCTGCTGTCAAATTGCTGTGATCACCAGCATGTGGAAGGCACAGTGCCTTTCCAGACCTAGTAGGGTGCAAACTGTCAGAGGCCCCCCAACCCTGCCTTGCACAAAAGCACACAGGGCCTGCTGTTGAGTGCTGGGACCTGACAGCTCATGATCTGTTGCTTTTGTGTGGGTTTGCTTTTGTTTGCTTAGTCAAGTAGAACGAAGTGATTTCTCCCATACTCAGTCTATGCTATATATACATCCCCCACCCCTGCTCTGGTCCCTTGTGAGTATCAATGCTCTGGTTGCAGGTAGTAGAAGTGCTCTAACTAGCTTAACCAAACAAAGGGGAATTTATTGTATGAATCTCAGGGACTAGATCCAAGGACTAGAAAAGTCTTCTGGCACCAAGGCAGTTACCCTCTTGGTAATGCTCTATCTTCTTGTGCTTCTGGTTGCTTCTTCATATTTGTTTGTTTCTCTGTCCTAACCAGTTGCCTCTTCTCATGTATTCATGCCAGGATGAGGCATTTCACAACTCTCAAATGTCTGTCTTTGCAGTTTGAGCTGCACAAGAAGCTCAAAATGTGCCCCGATTCTACTGCTGTGAGAGACAAGCTGAATTAATCCAGACTGGATCCAATCAGCTGTGGTGGTGGGCAGTCATGTGATCTGGCTGTGACTTTGGGCCCCGATCCCGACCCCAGCCTCAGTACAGGAAGGGGGATGCATTTTGCCGAAAAAGGAGAAATCAAGAGACAGGCCATCCCATAGGCAGTTGCATTTGTACACGGACTTCTCAGGTGTTGCAGTGGTAAAGAATCTGCCTGCCAATGCGGAAGGCATGGGTTTGATCACTGGGTTGGGAAGATCACCTGGAGTAGGAAATGACAATCCACTCCAATATTCTTGCCTGGAAAATTCCATGGACAGAGAAGCTTGGTGGGTTACAGTCTACTGGGACACAAAAGAGTCTGACTTGACTTAGTGATTGAGCATGCAAGCATGCACAATTTGACATAATTTTATATTTTCTTAGGAATCCATGCAGCAGGCTAACTATCCATAAGATGTCAGTATCTGCTGAAGTTCATTTCTTTTTTCTTTTTGGAATAAGTGGGCTCTACTCAGGTTGTGTAGAATTGAAGCTATCTACAGAATTCTGGCAAAACCTCGCTACTGGGGAAGAAAGAAGATTGGGTTATTTTGAATTAATTAGGTCAGTTAGTGATACTCAAGTCTACAAGTAACTGGGAACCTAAAATTACCTTTGTACCACATGCCTCTCCTGAGGGAGTTCTCTTTGGTGTCCCAGGGTGAAAGTGATCTTTCTCTCTCGAATTTCCAAAGAAGTGTTTTGTGCTTCTAGTCTATCAAATGTTCTTATACTTGCTTGGGTGCTCTTGTCTCTGAATGGACTGCTATTTGCTGAAGATATTATCTGTCTTGTTTTACTGTCTCTCACTGATGATAGTGCCTTGTACCTAGTGGATTTCTAGATTGTATGTGCTAAATATGTGAATGAGTGATGTTTCATCTTCTCAAATACTACTTAATGTCAAAATGTTTCAGTTGCCTCAGATATGTTTTCTCAAAATTGCTTTGACTTGGGATCCTGATAAGGCCTATCTATGTATTTTAATTTGATGGACTGATCTCTTAAGTCTCTTTTGACCTACCAGTTTTCTCTTGCTTGTTGCCTTTGCAGTTCTGGTCTGGTTATTTTTTGGTACTGTTTCCCACAGTCAGAATTTTGCTGATTTTATTTCTTCAGTGTCATTAAAAGCACTTTTCTTTCTTCTGTATTCTCTGCAAATCGGTAATCAGATTTAAAGGCTTAATAAGTTTAAGGTCTGGTGTTTTCAAGATCACCCATAAATGATGATGTTTATTTTTATTAGAAGGCTTGTGATGTCATGTTACTCTTTTTGTAATGGTTTTAGCCATTGCTGCCCATTGCCTAGAAGCATTATTTAATGAGGGAAGGCAGAATTGGTGATACTCTAATTTGAGGATTCCTTCTTCACTTATTAATTGTGATATCTCCTAGTAAATAATTTCATTGCTTAGGAAAATCAGTTGTTTTTTTTTTAATTTTTATTTGAACTCCCAAACATGAACCCCACCTCCCACCCCACATCATCCCCATCACCAACT
>SJYX01004921.1:28858-52733 GCA_006410675.1 Oreotragus oreotragus
TTATTCATTATGTATTGACTCTTTTTTATTTCTTCTAGGTCCTTGTTAAACCTTTCTTGCATTTTCTCAATCCTTGTCTCCAGGCTATTTATCTGTGATTCCATTTTTATTTCAAGATTTTGAATCATTTTCACTATCAATGTTCGGAATTCTTTCTCAGGTAGATTCCCTATCTCTTCCTCTTTTGTTTGGTTTGGTGGGCATTTCTCCTGTTCCTTTACCTGCTGAGTGCTCCTCTGTCTCTTCATCTTGGTTATATTGCTGCGTTTGGGGTGGCCTTTCTATATTCTGGGAATTTGTGGAGTTCTCTTTACTATGGAGTTTCCTCACTGTGGGTGGGGTTGTATCAGTGGGTTGTCAAGGTTTCTTGGTTAGGGAGGTTTGTGTTAGAATTCTGGTGGGTGTAGCTGGATTTCTTCTCTCTTGCTCCAGGAAGGATGACTCTCAGAGACGTGGACCTTCAGTGGGATAGGCTCACAAGTCCTGGCTGACACCAGAGGGACCTCTCTGCTGCAGGTATGGTTAGCTGTTGTCACAACTCAGCAGCTCAGGTCACTAGCCAAAAAACCTACATCCACGTTCCAGCTTCACGCCCGTCTAGCCGCCATAACTTTCAGACTAGTAGAGTCTGCCTCCACCTGATGCAAATATCTAGTAATTAAGCCAGCAGTCTTCAGCCCAAGGTGTGTATCAGAATCACCTGGCGGGCCCAGGAAGCATCAAAGACTTCCGCTTGCTCCTGTGTCCTCACTGCTGGAAGAGCCCTCTGAACTTGAGCAGCTCGGCGGCTCTGGCAGAGGGGGGACCCACCCCTTGGGAGGCAGACCCACAGCATAGAGCCGCTACGCGGGCTGGACCTGAGTGTCACCACATCAGGCTTATCCGCCTGGGTGATTAATGACTGAGTCGCTCCCGCCAGGATCGAGGGCAGAGAAGAGACGTGTCTCCAGGCAGACTGTCCCCTGTCTCAGGAGGGACACTCTGGCCACCCTCAGGAGCCACTCTCTCAGGTGAGTTTCTGGAGGCTGGAGTCACAAGGGCCTTCTTTTCTTGGCCGTGTCCGCGGCTCCCCATGCGGGCTCCTCGGCTTATTTGGCTGTGCTGGGTTTTCGTTGCTGTGCAGGCTTTTCTCTAGTTGTGGCGAGCAGGGCCGACTCTCTAGTTGTGGTGCAGGCTTTTCTCTGGTCGTGGCAAGCAAGGCCCCATGTTCCTCCCAGAGGGTGAGGAGCTGGCAGGGTGAGGCGAAGATCTCCGGTGCGGCGAAACAGACCTGTTGGTCTCAGAGACTCTCCAGAAGAGGAAGCACAGTCAAAGGCTTTGGCGTAATCAATAAAACAGAAGTAGATGTTTTCCTGGAATTTTCTTGCTTTTACTATGATCCAAATGGATGTTGGCAATTTGATCTCTGTCAGAAAATCAGTTTAAATGCTTGATACTTTCTTTTTTTTTTTTTTTTTTTGCCAGTTTCAAAATAAGTTGTTTCCTTGACTTCTGTATCAGTTAACTTAATCTGTCATAACAAAATGCTGTACATTGGTTGGCTTAAACAACAGAAATTTATTTCCTCGCAGTTCTGGAGGCTAGAAGTCCAAGATCAAGGTCTGACAGGGTTCAGATTCTTGTGAGAGTCTCCCCTTGGGCTGCAGATGGCACCTTCTGGTTGTATGCTCCCATGACTGTTCTTGGATACCTGGCACAGAGATAGACTGAGCTCTCTTCTTATAAAGGATGTCAGTCCTGCCAGATCAGGGTCCCACCTTTATGACCTCTTTTTATCTCCTAAAGATCCTGTCTCCAAATGCGATAACACTGGGGCTTCAACAGAAGAATTCTGGAGGGACAGAAGCAGTCCATAACAACATCCTCCAAAAGTGACCAGTGTGCTGTTTTCTTTTCTGTTCCTTTAATGTTACCATGAACTATTTGCTTAAGCAGATTTTATGTGTTTCAATCCATTGCAGTTATTAGTTTTAGTCCTTGTTCTTCCTGCCTTCTAGGAAATCTTAACTGGGGTAAACTTAGATGGGAATAAGTTTTCATGTATCTGTTTTTCCATTTATCTACGATTGTTATCTAACATTGGAGTAGGAAATGGCAACCCACTCCAGTATTCTTGTCTGGAAATTTCAATGGACAGTGGAGCCCAGTGGGCTATAGAACATGGGGTTGAAAAGAGTCAGAAACGACACAGCACATATGTACACATTCTTCTTCATATGTGTAGTACTTCATTGTGTGGATCTGCCATATTCATTCATCCAGTCAAGGGTTCAACAGACTTTTTCTATAAAGATACAGTAGAAACATGTTTGCACCTTCTCAGTCCCGCTCCTCTTTTTCCTCCTCCTCCTCCTCCTTGCAACTATTTAAAAGTGTAAAACCACAGTTAACTTGAAGGCTGTGTGAAAACAGGCCTGCAGATTTGGTCCAAGGGCTGTAGTTTGTGACTCCTGAGCTAGTTCTTGATTGATAGTTTTTTGGTTTGTCTACAGACTTTTACTGTACTAAATCATGGTGAAACTCATAGCCTTTTGTATACATCTTCTTCTACTTTTGCCATTGAAATGGAGCTCTCTAAATGCTGAGTCAAAAGGTAAACACTGATGAATTTTTCTGCTAAGTCGCTTTAGTCGTGTCCGACTCTGTGCAACCCCATAAACGGCAGCTCACCAGGCTCCGCCGTCCCTGGGATTCTATAGGCAAGAACACTGGAGCGGGTTGCCATTTTCTTCTCCAATGCATGAAAGTGAAAAGTGAAAGTGAAGTCGCTCAGTTGTGTCCTACTCTTAGTGACCCCATGGACTGCAGCCCACCAGGCTCCTCCGTCCATGGGATTTTCCAGGCAAGAGTACTGGAGTGGGGTGCCATACCCTTGCAAAAAGTGGCAACTGCTTTTCTCTGGTTTGTCATTTTTTGTTTTTAGTTATGAAGTTTTATATTTTTGAGTATAAAAATATTTATATTTTAAATTAGTTTGGGGTTAAATTTACCAAAATTTCCCTTTATTGTAACTAGATTTGGAATCATAGAAAAGTATTTTCGACTTCTAAGTTTAGAGGGATTCATCCATGTTTTCTTTCATTACTTATAGTCATTATTCTTATATATAAGTCTCTGACCCACTGAGAATTTATATTGATGTGTGGAGTGAGGAATTGGTCTAATTTTGTCTTTTTCCATATGACTCACCAGTTATTCCCATACAACTTATTAAGACATCCATCCTTTGCCTACTCATTTGAGATGCTGAATTTGAATTAATGAAAAAGTTCAATTATATAAATTCAATTATTAAATGCTAAATTTCCATATGTTACTAGGTCTAGTTCTGGGTTTTTTATTTGTTCCATTTGTCTTTTTGTCTATTCATACAGCAATAAAAGGTTTAAAAATGTTTTTGTATCAAACTCACCCCTCCTACTTCTTACAATTCTCCCTTTTTCATAGCTTTCCCAAATGAGCTTTACAATCAACTTTATCTCCAAGAAAGTAAAAACCTGATGACATTTTATTTGAGCTCATTAAGCTAAAAATTAACTTTGGGAGGATTGACAACTTTATGAGGTTGACTCTTCCTAGCTAAGAATATGGAAAGTCTTTCTATTTGTTCAACTCTACTTTTGTGCTTTTCCAAAACATTCTCTAGTTTTCATCATGAGAATTTTGAAGTGTTATTATTACTCTGTTAATAAGTGTCATTTTTGATCTTCATTCAGTTTAGTCACTCAGTTGTGTCTGACTTTTTGCAATCCCATGGAATGCAGCATGCCAGGCTTCCCTGTCCATTACCAACTCCCTGAGCTTGCTCAAACTTATGTCCATTGAATCAGTGATGCCATTCAACCATTTCATCTTCTGTTGTCCCCTTCTCCTCCTGCCTTCAATCTTTCCCAGCATCAGGGTCTTTTCAAATGAGTCAGTTTTTCAAATCAGGTGGCCAAAGTATTAGAGCTTCAGCTTCAGCATCAGTGCTTCCAATGAATATTCAGGACTGATTTCCTTTAGGATGGACTGGTTGGATCTCCTTGCAGTCCAAGGGACTCTCAAGAGTCTTCTCCAACACCACAGTTTAAAAGCAACAATTCTTCGGCACTCAGCTTTCTTTATGGTCCAACTCTCACATCCATACATGACTACTGGAAAAACCACGGCTTTGACTAGACAGACCTTTGTTGGCAAAGTAATGTCTCTGCTTTTTAATATGCCATCTAGGTTTGTCATAGCTTTTCTTCCAAGGAGAAAGCGTCTTTTAATTTCATGGCTGCAATCACCATCTGCAGTGATTTTGGAGCCCAAGAAGATAAAATCTCTCACTGTTTCTATTGTTTCCCCATCTATTTGCCACAAAGTGATGGAACAGGATGGCATGATCTTAGTTTTCTGAATGTTGAATTTTAAGCCAACTTCTTTATTTGGTATTATGGAGTAAACTTTTGACCTCATCTCATGGAGTAAGGGGCTTCCCAGGTGGCACAGTGGTGAATCCTACCAGTACAAGAGATGCAAGAGACATGGATTTGATCCCTGGATTGAGAGAATCCCCTGGAGTAGATAATGGCAACACTCTCAAGTATTCTTGCCTGAATAATCCCAAGGACAGAGGAGCCTGGTGGGCTACAGTCTATGGGGTTGCAAAGAGTTGGACGTGACTGAGAATGTATGCACACATGGAGTAAACTCATAACGTGTGTATGAAATGACGGAATGAAACCTTTCGGTATCAGAACAGCAAGCTGGTTCAGGATGGAAGATAAAGCATTGCTGGAGCTATCCTCAGAAGTAGTGGAGTGTAGCCTATGGAGTCCTGTGTTGGGTGCCTACCATACTGGGTGGGTGGAGATCTAATGAGCATGTGGCTCAGTAGAGCCACAAGTCTGTCTGGTGGACTTCAGAATCTCAGCACATTGCCCTCCTAAACTTAAATATTTCTGTCTCCTCTAAAGTCTTGCCTCTGACATTGTGTGAGCTTTTCGGTGCTCTGTTTATTCCAAACCTCTATCTTCCTCATCTCTCACAGTATCAGAGTATGAGTGCTGGGTGTCTCAAACTAAAGAAATTACTCTGGTGAAGGATGCTTAATCCTGGGGTTCACAACTGTGTGGAGTACATATTCCAGAAAAGTTTTAGAATTCAAATAAAATTGGATGTCAGTGTGAAAATTTTTATGACCCAAAGCTGGAAGAAAAATTCTGCTTATCAGTGGAATGATCAAGATTCCTTTAAAATTATGGACATGATGGCTTTGGGTTATATTTTCCATCCCTTTGTTTGTTTGTTTTTAAAAATATTTTATTGCTTAGAGCATTTCTATTTTGAGATGAGGTAAAAGTCAATTGGATTTTTACTTGTCCTTAATTTTTGGTGCCTTTAATGAATGAAATCAAGACTGGCTTTCTTGAGCAGCCTCTTTTTTCTTCTTCCACATTTTCTATTATATGAGAAATGTGAGAGAGAAGTAGCTATACAGGCAGAAATAAGCTCTCATCCTTTGAAGTAACTGTTCCTCCTGCCCCAACACAGGCTCTGTGGGGAATTCTGAGCATTACCTTCAGAAAAGCCATTCCTGATTCACATTGGATAGTAGAAACCAACACAATATTCTAAAGCAATTATCCTCCAATTAGAAATTAAATGTAAAAAGCCATTCCTTATGTCAAAGCTGCTGTTAGATTTGACTTGTTGAGACCTTTTTTTGTGAACTCCAGTATTAATAATGGGAGATGTTGATTCTTGAAATGGTGGAAGGATGATGTAATAGCCTAAAACCATAGCTTAGATCTATCCAAAATTTCTAAAGTGTGAGCATTCCCAATCTTTCCTCCTTCCTTTTGTTTTTAGATGATGATGATTTTTACCCTTTCAGTATTCACCCCTTTTGTGTCATTCCAGACTGGCTTTTTGAATTTTGATAATACAATACTGAAGGAAATTAAGGATTGCAAAATTCGGACACGACTTAGCGACTAAACAACAATGATAAATGAAGGAAAGAAGGGTGAGTAGGGCCTGTTACAAGGTTGGATGACAAACATTTCGAAGAGTCTGATGAGTGAGCCATGGCGGAAGTTGTATGAAAGGAAGTGGAGGAAAAAAAGTGAAAATTTAAAAGAAGTTATTCCTGAGCTCACTATATCTCACTCATGGTATTTGAGAATGGAAGTAAAAAATTTGAATTATTCAAAAATTATTGTTTTGCTTCAGGGCTGTAGTTCTTTGATTGCAATCATATTCTAAGACTAATCCTCATAGGTGGTGCCATCATAAGGTTTAAACTTGTGTTTCTTATCATATTAACTTGATTTCTGATTTCAGGTATAACTTTTCTAGTATGGGGAGGAGGCTACGCCTCACACATCAAATCTGATCGAGCGGTGTAGTTTCTGGAGCTCTGTGTTGAGAAGGATTAAGAAACTGAGTGTGGGCTTTAGTGGTAAAGAACACTTGGATTGATTAGTAATGTCTGCATGGGTATGAGATACTGGTGCACGATTCATATACCATAGACTCTGCCACAAACTTTGGAAAACATTCTTCTTGACTTTTCTTGTGATAGAAAACTAACGTGAGAAAGGAGAACTGCGGAACTCTTGTTTGCAACTGCTTTTTGCTGTTAGTATGGGAGACCTGGGTTTGATTCCTGAGTTGGGAAGATCCCCTGGAAAAGGAAATGGCACCCCACTCCAGAGCCCTTGCCTGGAAAATCCCATGGACTGAGGAGCCTGGTAGGCTACAAGCCATGGGGTCGCAAAGAGTCGGACATGACTGAGTGACTTCACTTACCTTTTCCTTTTGTTGTTAAAACTAAGTGGTAGAATAATATTAAGTTTAAATAGAACAAAATGGAGTCCGTTAATTCACACAGCAAAGGGGTTTCCCTTTAGCTTTATTGAGATATGATTGATGTATAACATCATGTAAGTTTAAGGAGCTCTATGTATTGATTTAATACACTTACATATCGCAATCTGATTACAGTCATAGCATTAGCTAACACCTGCATAACACTTCATAATTACCATTTTTTTGTGTGTGTGAGACTGTTTAAGATCTACTCTCTTAGCATCCTTCAAGTATAGAACACAGTATTATTATTATCACTATGCTCTACATTAGATCTCCAGGACACATTCTTCTCATAGTAGAAAGTTTGTATCCTTTGATAAACATCTCCTTATTTCCATGTCCCCCAGCCCATGGAAACCACCATTCAAATCTCTCTTTTTATGTTTAGTTTTTTTTTTTTTTTTATCCCTTACATAAGGGATTGTTGTTGCTGTTGTTTAGTTGCTAAATTATGTCTCTTTTGCAACTCCATGAACTGTAGCCTGCCAGCCTCCTCTGTCCATGGGAATTCCCAGGTAAGAATAATGGAGTGTGTTGCCATTTTCTTCTCCAGGGGATATTCCCAACCAGGGACTGAACCCATGTCTCCTGCACTGCAGACAAATTCTTTATCACTGAGCCACTTGGGAAGCCTGTTATGTAAGGGACATCCTATATATAGCATTTGTTTTTCTTCATCTAATGTATTTCACTAATATAACAAAGATTTTAGTGGAAGGAATCTAATCTATGACTGGATTCTACAAAACAGAATTGACCTTGGTTTCACTACTCTGTTGGACCTATAAATTCCACTGGAGATCAACACAGACTGAGTTTAAAAAGTCAGGCACTTCGTTGTATGAATTCTTTATACTAATTACATCAACTACCTGGAATCCCTACAGCAATAGTTCTTAACCCCTAAACCTTAAGTCAGCCCATCATTTTATTAAAGACTTTGGCTCTTTGTAGAAGCAACATTTCTGAGAAGAACATTTCTATAGTTACAGGAATTTGGTTTATTAATAATAGTTTCCATTTCTGGGCTAAATGCTTTACATATACTAACTTACCATATATCTAACAAATCTTTAGACATTAATATTATTATCCCCATTTTTTTTTTTTGCTGAGGTTACTGATGGTGAAAGAGATTATGTAACCAACTCAGGTACAAATTTAATATGTGAAGATCTCTCTGCTGTATATTACAGAACTTGAGCTGTTAATTATATACCGTACTGCTAATTTGTTTACTTATTTGCCTATTTATTATCTATGATACATTTTAAAACCTTGAGAAAACTATAGTTGTTTTCTAGACCTAGCCCATGAGATCAGGGCACACTGTGCATTTATTACAAAGTGCTGAGTCCAACTCAATGGAATTTGTGGAGCTGAAGGAAATAGACAGAAGTTGGGAGTCAGGAGACAATGGATCACTGTATGAATCTGCTTAACTGGAGCATTAGAAAAGAGGTTAAGAGAACAGAGTAGAACTCTTGGTTTCTCTAATTTGTTTTTTAGTTCAACCAGTATTTTCTGAGTCCTGCCATATGCCATACAGTGTGATAGAAACCTTGGCTACAAATCAGCAAGCACAGAATCAATCCCTGTTTTCATGGAACTTATGGGCTTTCCTGGTGGCTCAGAGGTTAAAGCATCTGCCTGCAATGTGGGAGTCCCAGATTTGATCCCTGGGTTAGGAAGATCCCCTGGAGAAGGAAATGGCAACCCACTCCAGTACTCTTGCCTGGAGAATCCCATGGAGGGAGGAGCCTGGTAGGCTACAGTCCATGAGGTCGTAAAGAGTCGGACACAACTGATCTACTTCACTTTCACTTTCATAGGCTGCTAGAGATAGATTATTTTTGTCTCCACCCAAATTCATATGTTGAAACCTAAACCCCGGTATAATGGTATTAGGAGGTATGGTCTTTGGGAGGTGATTAGATTCATGGAGTGGAACCCGCACAAATGGAGCTAATGCTTTTACAAGAGAGACTCTAGAGAGCATTCTTGACTCTTAGATTTAGACTGAAGTCTAAACTTCTATTTACAGATAAAAATATTGAAACCAATAAACTGTAAAATTCGGAAGGCTAATTAGCACCTTAGAGTCATTTTATCTATCATATGGATAATAGTCATACTTGCTGTATTGAAATATATTTGTGAAGAATTTATTCACTTTATACGCTTAGCCCGTGTGCATGCAAAGTCGCTTCAATTGTGTCTGACTTTGTGACACCATGGTCTGTAACCCACCAGGCTCCACAGTCCATGGGATTCTCCAGGCAAGAATATTGGAGTGATTTCCATGCTCTCCTCTAGGGGACCTTCCTGATCCAGGGACTGCTCCTTCATTGGCAGGAGAGTTCTTTACAAATAGTGTCATGTAAGAAGCTTCCATGCTCAGCGCAATGCCTAACAAATAGTTGCTCAAAACAAAGATCATGGAATCTGGTCCCATCACTTCATGGCAAATAGATGGAGAAACAGTGGAAACAGTGACAGACTTTATTTTTTTGGGCTCCAAAATCACTGCAGATGGTGATTGCAGCCATGAAATTAAAAGACACTTACTCCTTGGGAGCAAAGTTATGACCAACCTAGACAGCATGTTAAAAACCAGAGACATTACTTTGCCAACAAAGGTCCGTCTAATCAAGGCTATGGTTTTTCCAGTGGTCATGTATGGATGTGAGAGTTGGACTATAAAGAAAGCTGAGTGCTTAAGAATTGATGCTTTTGAACTGTGGTGTCGGAGAAGACTCTTGAGAGTCCCTTGAACTGCAAGGAGATCCAACCAGTCCATCCTAAAGCAGATCAGTTTTGAATATTCATTGGAAGCTGAAACTCCAATATTTTGGCCACAGATGCGAAGAGCTGACTCATTTGAAAAGACCCTTATGCTGGGAAAGATTGAAGGCAGGAGGAGAAGGGGATGACAGAGGATGAGATTGTTGGATGGCATCACCGACTCAATGGACATGAGTTTGAGTAGGCTCTGGAAGTTGGTGATGGGCAGGGAGGCCTGGCGTGCTGCAGTCCATGGGGTTACAAAGAGTCAGACACAAATGAGTGACTGAAGTGAACTGAACTGAAGTCATTGCTATGGAGATGCATAATAATCCTTTTTCACATTTGAGTCAATGAGGATAGACTCTATGGCCCCATGTCTACAGGTTATATACTAGCCAACTGAGAACAAATAAATAGCTATACTTTCTTTTTCTACCCGGATTTATTTTGATTCTTGAGGTTTTGTCAGGGCCTGTAAGTGTACCCTAGACTTCCTGGATATCCTTCTTTTTTTTTTGCAACCTTAATGCTCCACTTAATATAATCATTGAGATTAGTTGTAAAGATGATTCCATCTGGTCAATAGGTTGTCAGGAAACACCAGCTGAGTGGTTACTGAAGCCAAAAATCTTTCCTCTGGCTGTGGCCTCCCTATCTTTTGTTGAAGGAGTTCACACACATTATAACCAGTATGTGGGGATTGTTTTGGCAATACCTATTCATTGCTTCTGTCACTGGGGAACACTGAATCAACTCTGATATTTCTTGAGTGTGCAGATCAATAGCCTAGTTCTTCTTTCTCAAAAGCCTAATAAGACTTTTGGACTACTGGCAGCATTTCACGAGCTAGGTTGACACTACCAAAATGAATTGGATAATTGAAAGCCAGAACTTGGTTTTGAGCATTAAGCCTGAAGTATTGTTTTTTCTTTCCTCTTCATCTCTATCTCAATTCACTGGGTGATTTCTAGAAATGCTTCTGTCACTGGGGAACACTGAATCAACTCTGATATTTCTTGAGTGTGCAGATCAATAGCCTAGTTCTTCTTTCTCAAAAGCCTAATAAGACTTTTGGACTACTGGCAGCATTTCACGAGCTAGGTTGACACTACCAAAATGAATTGGATAATTGAAAGCCAGAACTTGGTTTTGAGCATTAAGCCTGAAGTATTGTTTTTTCTTTCCTCTTCATCTCTATCTCAATTCACTGGGTGATTTCTAGAATTGTGCCTTCCTTAGAGATGTTCCTCAAGGCCATTCCAACTCACTGGCTGGAGTTAGAGGCTGTTTATCTATAATTAGCATACTTGTATATGCTAATACAATTAGCATACTGTGTACTCACATTTGAGTACAAGGTATGGTGCTAGGGTATTTATATGATAATATCTTCACATAATAGATGAAAATCTAGGATCAGACAGATGAAATAACTTGTTCAAGTCACTAGTTAGTAGGTAGTGGAGATAGTTTGAACCTGGCTTTCCTCATTCCTAAACTACTTTCCTGGAGAAGCAGTTAGTCCATGGTCAAAAGCACAAACTGCAGTGTCAGGTGCCCATGTCCAGCTGATGGCTTTAACACTTACTGACTAAGGAATCCCAGGCAGACTATTTAACTTCATTGTGCCTTAGTTTTCTCACCTGTATAATGAGAATTGTATTAGTACCTATGTCAAAGCCTGATTATAAGGATTAAATGGGTAATATATATATGAAATACCCAGGATATTGTCTGGCATAAAGTAAGTGCTGTATGTGTTTGTTAAATAAATAATATCATGTGTGTCTCAGCATTAGATAAATGTGTCTGAATTGCCATATTTCTACTTTGCAATCAATGTCATGTGGGTTTCATGATGCAAAAATACTTTTGAGCCAGTTGCTTTTTCTTGATCATAGAGCCAGAATATGACATGTTCAAATTTTTTAAAATTTATTTTATTGAAGGATAGTTGATTGACAATATTGTGTTAATTTCTACTGTACAGCAAACTGACTCAGTTATATATATATATATATATACACATTGTTTTTCATTATGGTTTATCACAAGATATTGAATACAATTCCGACAGGTTCAAATTCGAATATAGNTTTTTAAAATTTATTTTATTGAAGGATAGTTGATTGACAATATTGTGTTAATTTCTACTGTACAGCAAACTGACTCAGTTATATATATATATATATATACACATTGTTTTTCATTATGGTTTATCACAAGATATTGAATACAATTCCGACAGGTTCAAATTCGAATATAGAAATTAAAAACTGTAAAGCCAGTGCATTTCTTACTATGTATCAGGTACAGAATGTTATACTTTTGGGAGTTACGGAGAAAGAAGAACTCACTAAAAGTATTAACACTAAGGTTAACATTCACACAAGCTTCTTAGACTTTTCAGGGATTACCCATGAGTGATTAGGGATTTTCTTTGCATATGAGAATTAAAAATCAAATATGATTTCAAATAAAAGTCCAGGGACAATGCACATATATCTGTATTCACTAGAGATTTCTCATTTCCTTTTTTGTCTCTTGCCATTAACAAAAGCTTCTCTTTTCTTAATCATTTTAACTCCCTTATCTTTTGTTATTACAAGAAGATATTTTAAATATTTTAAATTGGTCACATATAAGCCATTTTTAAATGGCTGCATCACTTCTGAAACAGTATGCTATAAATAAGCACAAAAACCAGAATAAATTTCATTAGCAAGTAAACATAATGTGTATCACAGAACACTTCACATAAATTCCCTTCTGTACTTGTCAAGCAAGGACTCGAGAAACGCTTGTCTCTGCAAGCTGCACCAAGACTCATAAATTGCTTCACAGGATGAGGAAATATTCAGTAAACACAGACAATTAATAACCGTGTTCCCAAGAGAGTGAAATGGAGCTCCCATACACTTTCAAAGAGTTAAGGAAGAGTGCTTGTCCTTATACTATCCTTGAAAGCTCCACCACTGGGCACCATGAAGAGGTGCAATGGGCTCAGTTTGATGGGGAAAAGAGATATATAAGCTCCAAATTCATCATTTCAAGTGTGTGTGTGAGTGGTGTATTTTCCCTTCTTGGGATAGATGTTTCATTTTTCTGGAAATAATACCTCTATTTTCCTCTGATGAACCCAATCTTCCCCACTTGTAGTCCATATGGTTTGGTTGGTTCACTCCATCTAACTAAGACCTGGACAGTCAGCAAATTCTGTACCCTTGCCCACAATGCATGGTCCAGAGCTGGGCAGATGATCTAAGACAGGCCAATAAAAATTCTGGGCCTTCTCTTGGAACTCTTAGGGGAGAAAACTCCCTATTGATTCTCCAACTGCTTGAAATTGAGGCAGCTCAAAGAGAAAAAAATGCCTGGAAAAGAAGGAATCATCTGTAAAGACATTACTGAGCATCTTAATCCAGTCCTGTCAGAAGACTCTGTCTCCAAATTGAGCTTCCCTGGCCGTGCAGTGGTAAAGAATCTGCCTTCCAATGTAGGAAATGTGAGAGACATGGGTTTAATCCCTGCATCAGGAAGATCCCCTGGAGTAGGAAATGGCAACCCACTTCAGTATTCTGGCCTGGAAAATTCCATGTACAGAGGAACCAGGTTGCGTACAGTCCATGGTGTCACTAAGAGTTGGACATGACTGAACACATACACATGGGAATAATAGTACCTTCCTTCTTTAAAGCTATTAATTTGGTATTTTTGTTATTTATTAAGCCAGTTTGAGTTGGTTTCTATCACTTGCAATGAAAGAGTACTCATTAATAAGACTATGATATAAAAAGGACCATCATAGTCATATGAAGAAAAGGTCTTGGGCCTCCTGGAGGAAGAGACTAAGGAGTGATGTTTGAATTGAGCTTTGAAGAATATGTAATATTGCAAAAGGGGAGGATGGTAGGAGAAACCACTTCAGAGAAAAAGAGTAACATGAGCCAGAGAAAGGACATTTCAAGGAATGTGAGAAGTTATTGTGGTGAGGAGTGATAAGAGAAGCGGCTGCAGAGATGGGCTGGCGCTAGATTGCCTAGGCAGTTATACACTGCGATGAGACCTTGGACCATGCGACTCGTAGGAGGAATGAGGTGTGAGGTGCGGATTACTGATCGCTGTGGCAGGATAGGGGGTGTGCATTGGTGTGTGAAGACCTGTAGGCAGGAAAGCTGATTTGGAGACTATGATGAAAGCTCAGGAAAGAAAGAAAATAGTCACAGCTAAAGTCAGTAAATACATGGCATAATGCTTTCCTTTCCAAATCCCCTGTGTAAGGCAGACATTGCTAACTGACCACCTCCCCCTTCCCAATTTAGTGTTCTCAGCACAATGTTGCAGACAGTCATTCCCAATCATTTATTGATCCTGCCATTCAATTAGAAACCTACATGCTGTTCCAGACCATCTGGCAGGCGTAGTTGATATGGATGCTGTAATGAGATTGGGATTCTCTTGGGTTGACTCTTGATTTAGGTTCTTTGGGTTGTATCATAGAACTAGAACTAGAATTCTTCTTCCTTGGCTTGTAAAAGTAAATGGAGGAGTGTTTGTCCAGGAAGGAAAATATTTGGAGTGAATTCCAGCCTTTAAGGGAGGCTGCAGCTGCAACTTTTCTTCTCTCAATGCAGACAACAGTTCTGGCCTAGCAACCAAAACAAAGTTGATGGTCTCCATGGGGGCCACTGTCTGTCTCCAGCTAGTCTTAATGGGATGTGAAGCATGTGCATTTCCTTGAGGTCACAGCTTTAAATCTGACCTGTGGCCGAAAGAACCACTGTCTGACAGCTCCCTGGAAGCCGCTGTGAAATGAGTTATGGGTCTCTGGACCATTTCTAGTAGCATGAGTCCACTTGAGCAAAGCCGTTCTGGAGTTACTGTCAGAGAGGGAGTGCTAAACTGAAAGGCCAAGGAATAAATGGAGACAGAGCTGCTCCATCCACTCATCAAAGAGATTTGCTCACAGCCACCTCCAGGCCCATTGGGTTAAAGGCCACAGTGAGAGTATTCACTGGAGAAAGGATTGTGCCAGGCAGTGGAGACATAAGTTCACAAAGCAGAAACCTGAATGGTTTTGTAGTTAAGAGAAATGGCTTGCCCACCAGGAAACAGAGAGGATCTGATCCATCAGGTAAGGATCTTTATACTCACACTGTTTACATTCTAATGACAGAAGAGAAATTGCTCATTTTGACAGAACTAGGGGCCACGTAAGAAGCCATCTGGGTCTTAGGTGCAAACGTTTGAACTTTTGGGAGGCTTCCTTCATTCTGCTTCTTACAATAGGCTCATTGTTGCTGGTCATGTGGACAGGAGAATACACAATTATTTCGAAGAATCCAGTGTTTTTCAATAAAGAAAAGTGGATCCAAAGCGGAGGAATGGTTGGGGATTTCAAAAACCCAACAATATTTGTGTTTTCAGAAATTCAAAGGAGTCCTCTGTGTAATACATATAAAAAGAATGACCATTTATCCAGCAAGAGCAGCAGGCCAGCACTCTCTGTGCATGACCTCATTTATTACATTCCTTAGCTGTGAGAAGCGCTTACCACTATTTCCTTAATTTTACAACTGTAGTGACTGAGAGTGTAAAGAAGTAACATAACTAGGCTACCCTCTTGAAGTGATGAAGGCTGGATTTAATCAAACAGCTCTCTGCTGTTTCACTCTACTTTATAGCCTTGGGAGAGTTGGAACAGATATACCTAACCAGGATGAAATAGAATGATATAAGTACCTAAAAAGACTGGGTACTAGGCACTCTGCTGAGCACATTACAGGCATTCCCTTAATGAATTCTCTGAATAAGAGTATGCATTGCTATTACTATTACCCCTTCTACAGATGAGGAAATTTAGACTCTAGTAACTTTCCAAAGCCTCTCAGATAATAAGTGATGGAGCTGGGGTTAGAATTCCCATCCACTTTACTGCAAAGTATATATTCTGTTTTTTTTTTTTTTCATTGAAGTTTAATTGATTTACAAATTGTGTTAGTTTTTGGTATAAAGCAAAGTGATTTGATTTTATGTATACCCATACACACATATTGATATATATACATTGTTTTTCATTATGGTTTATCACAAGATATTGAATACAATTCCGACAGGTTCAAATTCGAATATAGAAATTAAAAACTGTAAAGCCAGTGCATTTCTTACTATGTATCAGGTACAGAATGTTATACTTTTGGGAGTTACGGAGAAAGAAGAACTCACTAAAAGTATTAACACTAAGGTTAACATTCACACAAGCTTCTTAGACTTTTCAGGGATTACCCATGAGTGATTAGGGATTTTCTTTGCATATGAGAATTAAAAATCAAATATGATTTCAAATAAAAGTCCAGGGACAATGCACATATATCTGTATTCACTAGAGATTTCTCATTTCCTTTTTTGTCTCTTGCCATTAACAAAAGCTTCTCTTTTCTTAATCATTTTAACTCCCTTATCTTTTGTTATTACAAGAAGATATTTTAAATATTTTAAATTGGTCACATATAAGCCATTTTTAAATGGCTGCATCACTTCTGAAACAGTATGCTATAAATAAGCACAAAAACCAGAATAAATTTCATTAGCAAGTAAACATAATGTGTATCACAGAACACTTCACATAAATTCCCTTCTGTACTTGTCAAGCAAGGACTCGAGAAACGCTTGTCTCTGCAAGCTGCACCAAGACTCATAAATTGCTTCACAGGATGAGGAAATATTCAGTAAACACAGACAATTAATAACCGTGTTCCCAAGAGAGTGAAATGGAGCTCCCATACACTTTCAAAGAGTTAAGGAAGAGTGCTTGTCCTTATACTATCCTTGAAAGCTCCACCACTGGGCACCATGAAGAGGTGCAATGGGCTCAGTTTGATGGGGAAAAGAGATATATAAGCTCCAAATTCATCATTTCAAGTGTGTGTGTGAGTGGTGTATTTTCCCTTCTTGGGATAGATGTTTCATTTTTCTGGAAATAATACCTCTATTTTCCTCTGATGAACCCAATCTTCCCCACTTGTAGTCCATATGGTTTGGTTGGTTCACTCCATCTAACTAAGACCTGGACAGTCAGCAAATTCTGTACCCTTGCCCACAATGCATGGTCCAGAGCTGGGCAGATGATCTAAGACAGGCCAATAAAAATTCTGGGCCTTCTCTTGGAACTCTTAGGGGAGAAAACTCCCTATTGATTCTCCAACTGCTTGAAATTGAGGCAGCTCAAAGAGAAAAAATGCCTGGAAAAGAAGGAATCATCTGTAAAGACATTACTGAGCATCTTAATCCAGTCCTGTCAGAAGACTCTGTCTCCAAATTGAGCTTCCCTGGCCGTGCAGTGGTAAAGAATCTGCCTTCCAATGTAGGAAATGTGAGAGACAGGGGTTTAATCCCTGCATCAGGAAGATCCCCTGGAGTAGGAAATGGCAACCCACTTCAGTATTCTGGCCTGGAAAATTCCATGTACAGAGGAACCAGGTTGCGTACAGTCCATGGTGTCACTAAGAGTTGGACATGACTGAACACATACACATGGGAATAATAGTACCTTCCTTCTTTAAAGCTATTAATTTGGTATTTTTGTTATTTATTAAGCCAGTTTGAGTTGGTTTCTATCACTTGCAATGAAAGAGTACTCATTAATAAGACTATGATATAAAAAGGACCATCATAGTCATATGAAGAAAAGGTCTTGGGCCTCCTGGAGGAAGAGACTAAGGAGTGATGTTTGAATTGAGCTTTGAAGAATATGTAATATTGCAAAAGGGGAGGATGGTAGGAGAAACCACTTCAGAGAAAAAGAGTAACATGAGCCAGAGAAAGGACATCTCAAGGAATGTGAGAAGTTATTGTGGTGAGGAGTGATAAGAGAAGCGGCTGCAGAGATGGGCTGGCGCTAGATTGCCTAGGCAGTTATACACTGCGATGAGACCTTGGACCATGCGACTTGTAGGAGGAATGAGGTGTGAGGTGCGGATTACTGATTGCTGTGGCAGGATAGGGGGTGTGCATTGGTGTGGAGACCTGTAGGCAGGAAAGCTGATTTGGAGACTATGATGAAAGCTCAGGAAAGAAAGAAAATAGTCACAGCTAAAGTCAGTAAATACATGGCATAATGCTTTCCTTTCCAAATCCCCTGTGTAAGGCAGACATTGCTAACTGACCACCTCCCCCTTCCCAATTTAGTGTTCTCAGCACAATGTTGCAGACAGTCATTCCCAATCATTTATTGATCCTGCCATTCAATTAGAAACCTACATGCTGTTCCAGACCATCTGGCAGGCGTAGTTGATATGGATGCTGTAATGAGATTGGGATTCTCTTGGGTTGACTCTTGATTTAGGTTCTTTGGGTTGTATCATAGAACTAGAACTAGAATTCTTCTTCCTTGGCTTGTAAAAGTAAATGGAGGAGTGTTTGTCCAGGAAGGAAAATATTTGGAGTGAATTCCAGCCTTTAAGGGAGGCTGCAGCTGCAACTTTTCTTCTCTCAATGCAGACAACAGTTCTGGCCTAGCAACCAAAACAAAGTTGATGGTCTCCATGGGGGCCACTGTCTGTCTCCAGCTAGTCTTAATGGGATGTGAAGCA
This sequence comes from Oreotragus oreotragus, assembly GCA_006410675.1. Classification (NCBI taxonomy): domain Eukaryota; kingdom Metazoa; phylum Chordata; class Mammalia; order Artiodactyla; family Bovidae; genus Oreotragus; species Oreotragus oreotragus. Next base: position 47,080 of record SJYX01004921.1, read on the forward strand.
TGTGCATTTCCTTGAGGTCACAGCTTTAAATCTGACCTGTGGCCGAAAGAACCACTGTCTGACAGCTCCCTGGAAGCCGCTGTGAAATGAGTTATGGGTCTCTGGACCATTTCTAGTAGCATGAGTCCACTTGAGCAAAGCCGTTCTGGAGTTACTGTCAGAGAGGGAGTGCTAAACTGAAAGGCCAAGGAATAAATGGAGACAGAGCTGCTCCATCCACTCATCAAAGAGATTTGCTCACAGCCACCTCCAGGCCCATTGGGTTAAAGGCCACAGTGAGAGTATTCACTGGAGAAAGGATTGTGCCAGGCAGTGGAGACATAAGTTCACAAAGCAGAAACCTGAATGGTTTTGTAGTTAAGAGAAATGGCTTGCCCACCAGGAAACAGAGAGGATCTGATCCATCAGGTAAGGATCTTCATACTCACACTGTTTACATTCTAATGACAGAAGAGAAATTGCTCATTTTGACAGAACTAGGGGCCACGTAAGAAGCCATCTGGGTCTTAGGTGCAAACGTTTGAACTTTTGGGAGGCTTCCTTCATTCTGCTTCTTACAATAGGCTCATTGTTGCTGGTCATGTGGACAGGAGAATACACAATTATTTCGAAGAATCCAGTGTTTTTCAATAAAGAAAAGTGGATCCAAAGCGGAGGAATGGTTGGGGATTTCAAAAACCCAACAATATTTGTGTTTTCAGAAATTCAAAGGAGTCCTCTGTGTAATACATATAAAAAGAATGACCATTTATCCAGCAAGAGCAGCAGGCCAGCACTCTCTGTGCATGACCTCATTTATTACATTCCTTAGCTGTGAGAAGCGCTTACCACTATTTCCTTAATTTTACAACTGTAGTGACTGAGAGTGTAAAGAAGTAACATAACTAGGCTACCCTCTTGAAGTGATGAAGGCTGGATTTAATCAAACAGCTCTCTGCTGTTTCACTCTACTTTATAGCCTTGGGAGAGTTGGAACAGATATACCTAACCAGGATGAAATAGAATGATATAAGTACCTAAAAAGACTGGGTACTAGGCACTCTGCTGAGCACATTACAGGCATTCCCTTAATGAATTCTCTGAATAAGAGTATGCATTGCTATTACTATTACCCCTTCTACAGATGAGGAAATTTAGACTCTAGTAACTTTCCAAAGCCTCTCAGATAATAAGTGATGGAGCTGGGGTTAGAATTCCCATCCACTTTACTGCAAAGTATATATTCTGTTTTTTTTTTTTTTCATTGAAGTTTAATTGATTTACAAATTGTGTTAGTTTTTGGTATAAAGCAAAGTGATTTGATTTTATGTATACCCATACACACATATTGTTTTTTAAAATTTTTCTTTTTACTATGGTTTATCATAGGATGTTGAATATAGTTTCCTGCACTATATAGTGAGACCTTGTTGTTTATCCATTCTATCTATAATAACTTACATCTGCTAACTCCAACCTTTCGATCCATGGCTCCCCCAATACCCTCCCTTTTGGCAAGGTCAAGTCTGTTTTCTGTGTCCATGAGTCTGTTTCAGTTTCTATAATTAGCTTCATTTATGTCATATTTTAGATTCCATATATCAGTTCAGTCCAGTCACTCAGTCATGTCCAAGTCTTTGTAACCCCATGGACTGCAGCATGCCAGGCATCCCTGTCCCTCACCAACTCCCGGAGCCTACTCAAATCCATGTCTATTAGGTCAGTGATGCCATCCCACCATCTCATCCTCTGTTGTCCCCTTCTCTTCCCGCCTTCAATCTTTCCCAGCATCAGGGTCTTTTCAAATGAGTCAGCTCTTCGCATCAGGTGGCCAAAGTATTGGAGTTTCAGCTTCAACATCAGTCCTTTCAATGAATATTCAGGACTGATTTCCTTTAGGATTGACTGATTGGATCTCCTTGCAAGGAGATTCCATGTATATATATATATTTTTTTCAGATTCTTTTCCATTATAGTTTATGACAAAATATTGAATATAGTTCCCTGTTCTGTACAATAGGACCTTGTTTATTTTATATGGAATATTTTGTATCTCAAAGCATATACTCTTAACTATTGATGCTGATGTGGTACAGAGACCTATTAATAGATACACATGAGATTATCTTAGGGGGCATATAAACAAATACCTTAATTAAATTAAGTTAATGCACATGAGACTGCCTTTTCCAGTGGCAAGGATACAGTATGTCTATTTTTTATGGATTTATTTAAATTAAAAAGTGAGTTGATTTAAATAAAATATTACATGAATAATAAAGTGGCACATGGAGGTGGTAAAAAATGGGCAAGGTGCTTTGTGAAAGACTGAGGTTTGGGGATCACTGCAGTGTGCTAAGCTGGGTTTCAGGGGTGACTGAGCATGCTGTTAGCTGAGGAGTGGAAGACACAATACATTATGGGGCTGCTGGTCCTATCCCAGGGAGGAGAGTGCCTCCCTAGAGTCAAGAGGAGCCCCATTGTCTGGGAATTCTTGAAAGAAAATGCAGATCTTCCCATTAGCTCTTTGCCTTGGTCAACTGACTACTCCATCCTGTGGGTGGGTGTCCATGTTTAGTTTGTTTCACTTTTTAAATTAGATTCTAATGTCCACAGTCCATTTAAGTCCGTCCTCCTCTAGGAAGTTTTCCTTGGAATCCCTACTGCCTTAACTGTCTGAACCCCCAAACCTGGCTTTCCACAGTACTATTTGGTAGTGGGGCGTCCCAGGTAGCTCAGCTGGTGAAGAATCCACCTGCTGTGCAGGAGACCCGGTTCAATTCCTGGGTCGGGAAATTCCCCTGGAGAAGGGGTAGGCTACCCCCTCCAGTATTCTTGGGTTTTCCTGGTGGCTCAGACAGTAAAGAATCCACCTGCCATGTGGGAAACCTGGGCTCGATCCGTGGTTTTGGAAGATAAGGGCTGTTACTGTTACTCTGTTGTGATTAGAAATGACAAATATATTTCAGATCAGGTACAAACTCTGAAACTTGGATAGTGGCTATTGATGGGCTGCCTTGGATAGGATTTTTAAGTTTAATTAGGTCTCATTTATTTATTTTTGTTTTTATTTCCATTACGCTAGGAGGTAGGTCGGAGGGGATTTTGAGAATGCATATTTGAGATTGGTAGAAAAGGACAACAGGATGGATTAGTAATGTCTGTCATGGGGAGGTTAGGTGAGAAGAAGCAAACGTGCCTCATGCTTGTCATCCCTGATTCTCGAGTCTCCAACTAAATGAGGCTCTCTGAGGAAATGATCCATGGCTGCTTCATGCGTTGCAATTCTCTCAGCGTGTGGCATGTTCGCCAATACTGTTTCTCATTTCCCCTGAAGACTGAATCTGGAGTTCAGTGAGAATCAGAAGTCACTATGTTAAATTTCACTGTAGATAGCAGGTGTAGAATCTGTACTTGTGGTTTGAAGACAAGGCAGCTGCCAGCATGTGTGTGTGCACTAAGTTGCTTTAGCCGTGTCTGCTCATTGTGAGCCCGTGGGCTGTAGCCCACAGGCTCCTGTGTCCTTGGGATTCTCCAGGCAAGAATACTGGAGTGGGTAGCCATGCCCTCCTCCAGGGGATCTTCCTGACCCGGAGATCAAACTCTTATCTCCTGCATTGGCAGGTGGGTTCTTTACCCCTAGCACCACCTGGGGAAAAAAAAGTGAGTGTTAGTCGCTCGCTTGTGTCCAACTCTGCAACCCCATGGACTGCAGTCCACCAGACTCCTCTATCCTTGGAATTCTCTAGGCAAGAATACTGCTGCTGCTGCTGCTGCTAAGTCACTTCAGTCGTGTCTGACTCTGTGTGACCCCATAGATGGCAGCCCACCAGGCTCCCCTATCCCTGGGATTCTCCTGGCAAGAATACTGGAGTGGGTTGCCATTTCCTTCTCCAATGCATGTAAGAGAAAAGTGAAAGTGAAGTCGCTCAGTCTGTCTGACTGTTAGTGACCCCATGAACTGCAGCCCACCAGGCTACTCCGTCCATTGGATTTTCCAGGCAAGAGTACTGGGGTGGGTAGCCATTCCAGGCTCCAGGGGATCTTCCCAAACCAGGGGTCGAACCCGGTCTCCCACATCGCAGGCAGATTCTTTATCATCTGAGCCACCTGGGAAGCCCAGGGTGCGGCTTATCAGGCAGTAACTTCCCTTTCTTTCTCCCTACACTGAAGACAAGGTTTAAGGATAGGAGTGGGTGGGAAGGGCCAGGGAAAGAATGGATCAGAAAAACAATGCCTTTAGGCCAAAACAAACCTGCACAGAAACACTGGGAGACAGTTTTTCCTATTTGTGAAATGAGTCATGGTTAATCATTTTTCTATGATCTAACATCTCTCTGGTTTTCTCTATGATTTCATTCTTTCTTTCCAAGAGGAGATGGCTAGCAGATGGGGATGGCTGTTTTGCTGGTCTTTTGTCTATGAGATTTCATCAGTAGCACGGTAGCGTGAAGAACAGCAGCTGCCAGAGCTGCTCACAGAGGGATATTGATCTAGACAGGAGCCTGCACCAGACCCAGATGTCACACCGTAACTGGGGGTAAAAATGAGGTGCACAGGGAATCCTGTGTATTCGTTTAGTTTAGGCTCACTCCTTGAACTAACTGTGAAGGCTCTGCTCATCTCTGCCTTGTCTCTGCTCTGCCTGTCCTCTTTGTTCTCCTGAAATGTTTATTATCCTCAGGGAAGTGCCCTCTTTCCTGAGGAAAATACAATATGTTCCTCCCATTATTTCCTCCTTTGCAAACTCACCCAACATGCTGGGTCCCATTTCTTCAAAGTCTTTGTTTTTAACTTGATGACTATATGCAATTTAGAATTAAGTTATTCTAAGATAGCTCATGCATTTTCCTTTCTCAGTGGTGCTTTTAAGCATGATGCTTTGCTTTCGATGTTTTGCTCGAAGGATGGGAGTCATGTTCCTGGTTGAATATGAATCTTGACTCCCAGGCAGTGAGACACACCAAAAGAGGAGGTACTTTAGGATCTAGAGGCTTCCATTGAATCAGATAGTGAAGCAGCTCTTTCATTTTGAATACTCTGGCAATGGATCTCAACCAGTAACCCTAGGTGAAGTGGGCTATCAAATGATGAATAATGATGCTTGAGTTGATTTTTTTCCTATGGTTAAAGTCATGCCTGTTGGATTGTAGAGTTAAGCAGGTCACGCACTGCTGCAGAGAATTGAGTATGACTGGGTGCTAAGAAAAGAAAAGACACATAATATATACCATTGAGCTGGTGCTGAAAGGGTCTGTGTGTTCACTGAAACACATAGAAAAATGACCCTGTGTGCATATGTGAAAGGTGGAGTGAAGGCAGTAAGTGGTTTCACTCAAACAACCTGTTGAAAGCCATTATCCCAGAGTATGATGTACAATACCTTTCTGTACTTCCAGAAACTAGCTTGATGCCTGGCATTAGGAAGGCACTCTAGTGGCTTTGTAATCTAAGGAGTAAGACTGAAGTTACTTGCTGCTAGTTACATGCACAGATCCACCTACATGATAATCTTTTTTTTTAACTGCATTCTTTTTTTAAAAAAATTAATTTTTGACTGTGCTGTGTCTTTGTTGCTGTGAGGAATTTTCTTCATTTGTGGAGAGTAGGGGCTACTCTCTAGTTGCTGTGTGCAGACTTCTCATTGTGGTGGCTTCTCTTGTTGTCCCGCACGG
>SJYX01004922.1:9515-94205 GCA_006410675.1 Oreotragus oreotragus
TAAGGCGACTTCTCCAGGATCAGGAAATATAAATGACCTATTTAATACATAGAGACAAGTCAGAGGATAAACCAGAGAATCAATCAAAATGATGACAGAGGAATATGTTCCAAAGGAAGTACCAAGACAAAACCTCAGGGGAAAAAAAAACAACACGGTGGAGATAAGCCACTTATTTCATGAAGAGTTCCAGGGAATAATAATAGAGATTCTCAATAAACTGGAAGATATGAGAAGTTTAACATAAAGTTAAAAAGTATAAAGAAGGTCTGAACAGATGAGGAATACAATAACAAATGAAAAATACACTACAAGGAATCAACAGTAGGTTAGATGATAGAAAGCAATGGATCAGTGAACTGGAAGACCAGGTAGAGAAAATCACCCAAGTTAAACACAAGCAAAAGGCAAAGGAGAAAAGGAAAGATATATCCATCTGAATGAAGAGTTCCGAAGAATAATAAGGAGAGATAAGAAAGCCTTCCTCAGTGATCAATGCAAAGATATAGAGGAAAACAAGAGAATGGAAAAGACTAGAGATCTCTTCAAGAAATATTCATTGGAAGGACTGATGCTGAAGCTGACGCTCCAATACTTTGGCCACCTGATGCAAAGAGCCAACTCATTAGAAAAGACCCTAAAGCTGATTGAGGGCAGGAGAAGAAGGGAACAGAGGACAAGATGGCTGGATGGCATCACCATGAGTTTGAGTTTGAGAAAGCTCTGGAAGACGGTAAAGGACAGGGAATCCTGGCAGGCTGCAGTCCATGGATTCTCAAAGAGACAGGCACAACAGAGTGACTGAGAAGCAACAACAACAACAGAAAAAAAAATTTTAATGCAGATACTTTGCAATACCACTGGCCCAACATCAAGTATACTAAGGTTCACAATATATTCTCAGAAGTAGAGAGAGAAGGAAAGGAGCAAAGAACTTACTTAAAGAAATAGTAGCTGAGAACCTTCCTAACTAGGGAAAGGAAATACAGCTCTAGGAAGCATGGGGTTCCAAAGAAGATGAACCCAAGGAAGTTCACACCGAGAAAACTTACAATATTAATGGCAAAAATTAAAGACAAGGAGAGAATCTTAAAAACTGGAAAAGGAAAGCAACAAGTTACATGCAAGAGAATTTCCCTAAGACAGTCAGCTGACTTTTTAGCAGGAACTTTCCAGGCCAGAGGAAGTGACTGCATCAAAGTGATGAAAGGGAAAAAAATCTACAACAAAGGATACTCCACCTGGCAAGGTTATCATTCAGACCTGGAGGAGATATAAATAGTTTCATAGATAAGCAAAAGCTAAAAGAGTTCAGCACCAGTAAATCAGGTATGCAAGAAACGTTAAGGGGACTTCTCTAAGCAGAAAAGATCACAACTAGAAATGTAAAAATCACAAAAGGTAAAATATTATTGGTAAAAGCAAACATGCAGTACAGGTAGTTGATTAATTGGTTAAAAAACAAAACTAAAATCATCTATATCCACAATTACTAATTAAGGAATACACAAAAAAATGATGTAAAATATGATGTCAAAAACGTTAAATATAGGGGTGATGAGTAAAAATGCAGGTTGTTTGAATGAGTTTAAATTTAAGAGATCATCAACTTAAGCAATCATTTATATATAGAGACTGCTATATATGAACTTAATGGTAACCATGGTCTAAAAATCTAGAATAGACACACGCATACAAATATAAAGGAATCCAAATATAACACTGAAGATAGTTATTAAATCACAAGTGAAGAAAGCAAAAGAAGAACAAAAGAATGAAAACAGAACTACAAAGCAGCCAGAAAATAATTAATAAATGGCAATAAGTATATACCCATCAATAAATACTTTAAATGTAAATAGACTAAATGCTCCATTCAAAAGACATAAAGTGGCTGAATGGGTAAAAATCTAAAACCCAAGTACACGCTGCTATATGAGACTCACTTCCAATCTAAAGACACATAGACTGAAAGTGAGGGAATGAGACAGTGTCTCTTAAGCAAATGGAAATGAAAGGAAATCTGGGATATTAATACCAACATCAGCAAAACAGGCTTTAAAACAAACACTGTGACAAAAGACAAAGGAGGACAGTATGTTATGATCAAGGGAGCAATCCAAGAAGAAGATGTAACAACTGTAAATGTATGTGCAGCCAACATAGGAGCACCTCAATACATAAAGCAAATACTAACAGGTATAAAGGGGGAAACTTACAGTAACACAGTATTAGGGAACTCTAATATATCAATGGACAGGAAGTCATACATCATTCAGACAGAAAGTCAACAAGGAAACACTGACCTTAAATAACACAACAAATCATATGGACTTAATAGAAATATATTTACATTTCTTGCAAAGGCAGCAGAATACGCACTCTTTTCAAATGCACATGGAAAATTCTCTAGGATAGGTCACATGCTAGGACATGAAACAAGTTTCAATAAATTGAAGAAGACTGAAATCATATCAAGCATCTTTTACAATCACAAAATATGAGGCTGCTGCTGCTGCTGCTAAGTCACTTCAGTTGTGTCCGACTGTAGAACAAGAAAAAAACTGCAAATAACACAAACAATTGAAGGCTAAACAATATGCTACTAAACAATGAAAGGGTCATTGAATAAACCAAAGGGAAAATTAAACAATATCTAGAGACAAATGAAAATGAAAACACAATGGTTCAAAATCGATGGAATGCAGCAAAAGCAGTTCTAACAGTGAAGTTTACAGTGATATAAACTTACCTCAGGAAAAAAGAAAAAAATATTAAATAAACAATCTAAACCTACACTTAAATAAACTAGAAAAAGAAGAACAAAAGCCAAAGTTAGTAGAAGGAAAGAAATCATAAAGATAAGAGCAGAAACAGAGTAAAAAAAAAAAAAAAGGAAAAGATCAATGAATCTAAGAACTGGTTCTTTGAAAAGATAAGCAAAATTGGTAAATCTTAGGCCAAATTCATCCAGATAGAGAGAAATAAAATCAGAAATGAAAGAAAAGTTAAACTAATGCCATAGAAACAGGAATCATAAAAGATTGCTATGAATGACTGCTGCTGCTGCTNTAAAAAAAAAAAAAAAGGAAAAGATCAATGAATCTAAGAACTGGTTCTTTGAAAAGATAAGCAAAATTGGTAAATCTTAGGCCAAATTCATCCAGATAAAGAGAAATAAAATCAGAAATGAAAGAAAAGTTAAACTAATGCCATAGAAACAGGAATCATAAAAGATTGCTATGAATGACTGCTGCTGCTGCTGCTAAGTCGCTTCAGTCGTGTCCGACTCTGTGTGACCCCATAGATGGCAGCCCACCAGGCTCCGCCATCCCTGGGATTCTCCAAGCAAGAACACTGGAGTGGGTTGCCATTTCCTTCTCCAATGCATGAAAGTGAAAAGTGAAAGTGAAGTCGCTCAGTTGAGTCCCACTCTTAGCGACCCTGTGGACTGCAGCCCACCAGGCTCCTCCGTTCATGGGATTTTCCAGGCAAGAGTACTGGAGTGGGGTGCCATTGCCTTCTCCTATGAATGATTAAACACCAACAAAATGGAAACCTAGAAGAAATGGATAAATTCCTAGAAATGTACAGTCTCCCAAGACTGAATCAAAAAGAAAGAGGAAATATGAAGAGATCAATTGTCAGTAATAAAATTGAATCAATTGAATCAGCAATAACAAGAACTCCCAACAAAAAGAATCCAGGACAGATGGCTTCACAGGTGAGTTCTACCAAACATTTTTTTGTGCGTGGGTGTGTGTGTTAACACCTAGCCTTCTCAAACTATTGCAAAAGTTGAAGAAGAAAGAATACTTCTACAAAGCTAGCATTACTTTGATTCCAAAAGCAGACAAACACACACACACACACACACACACACACACACACACACACAAAGAGCTGGACAAGACAGCTGCCAGCAGTAGGAATATACTGTAATGAAGAAAATTTAATGAAGAACCTGGCATCATGAGCCTAGCTAAGTTTCTTAATTGCTATGGGGTGGTTACTACTACATGCTTCTTGCTTTCTCCTCTTTAGATGTGTCTATAGCAGTTTATCTATGTCTTGCTATTGAAAATTGGCTATAGTGGGGAGTAGGGGTAATGGGGAAATGTTGGTCAAAGCACACAATGTTTCACTTGTACAAGATAAATAAGTTCTGGGAATCTAGTGTACAGCATAGTAACTATAGTTCTCATACTATACTGTATATTTGAAATTTGCTTAAAAAGTAAATCTTAAATGTTCTCACCACATGCAAGACAAGTAACTATATGAGGTGACTGATGTGTTAATTAGTTTGATTGTGATATCATTTTAAATGTATACATGCATCAAAATATCATATTGTACACCATTAAATACATATAACTTCTGTTTGTCAATCACACATCGATGAAGCTTAACAAAAGAGAAGGGGGAAGAAAACGGTGGAGCAGACAACTATGTTCACAGTTCCTTAGATTTAAGAGCTGTGCTAAAAGAACACTGAAGCAGTCTAACCTTCACCAGGACCTTAAATGACAAATAACTAGTGGGTGTTTAGATTTGAGGGTCTTGGGGAAGAAGAGTATATTTGGCATGTGAAGACGATATGAGTTGTAGGTGCATGGTAGATTACAGAAGATTGTATTTTCCAAAGAGGCACACACAAAAATCTCCCTTTACACATGCTTTTCTCACAATGTCACTGACATGCCTCCCATCAGCAGGTGATGACAGATTCCTTGACCTTGAGCAAGACTGTGACTACAGCAGATGTGATGCCATGTGACTTCTGAGAGTAGGTCACAAAAGCTGGTAAGGGACCATCTGGTTCTCTCCTGGACTTGCTCTTAGAATCTAATCACCATACCACAAGAAGGGCAAGTACCCCATATAGAGGCCCATATGGAGAAAAACTAGGGCTATAGCTGCAGCTGAGCTTCCTGTCAATGGCCAGCACCAACTTTCCAGATATTTGAATAAACCATCTTGAAAGAAGGTCCTCTAGTCCTCAGTTAAGTGATATGCATGGCAGAGACAATCCGATCTTACCAAGTGCTGCCCAATGTATGCATTGATGAACAAAATACATGGCTGATGCTGTCTTCAGTCTTTAAGCTTTGGGGTAGTGTTATACATAAAACTACAACTGGGGTAGCCTCTTACTGTTTTCCTTGCCTGCTCTCTTCTATTTCTGCTCATCTCACATGAATTTTCTACAAGATAAAGCTGATCAAATTATACCCCAGAACGTTTATCTGTTTTTCCAATTTGATCTCTATGCCACTAAGCTGTAATCCCCTCAAGATCATGAATGGTTTCTTTAACTTTATAAAAACACTAAATAATTACCAAGTAAATCAAAATGAAACGTTTTATTCCTGGAACTTTAATAGACTCTATAAAGGAGTCTTGACTCATAAGGTAAATTATGCAACACTGAATTACCAAATTGAAAATACCGATATCCCTTTAATAAACCGAAGGGAAAAATTTAGAGATTCACTTTTGAATGTTAAATTAGTGTGTACATATAAATGGAGAAACATCCTTGACGCAAATAAATTGAGACTGAGAAGATACAGTGTGACAAATCACAACTCATTTCTTCATAAGCAGGTGATACATTATTTTGCCTAAACCTTAATAATCTGATTTTGATAAATAATGAACCATAAATACAAACACAGTTCTGCTTTATCATATAAAATATGGAATTATAAGCAATTCTCAACATCTCAAGTATAATATTTGCCTTACCATTTTTAAGAATTTCTAAATTTTTCGTTAATACTATATACTAGACATATTTTTTCTAAATATTCCTTTATTCTTTTCATAATACACAACCACACAACCACTCCCAAGTTATCTGTAGAAAAAATTCCTGGTATTAGCACTTTTTTTTTTTGCTTTCCCTCTTACTGATTCGTTCTTACCAAGCAGACTATTTTTTCTTTTATTATTTATGTTAGATTTTTATAACGCGTTTCCTCCAAGGAGGTCAAGATGCTTGGCATACAGAGGTGCTTTTGTTTCTCTTTATTTCGTTTGATGAACACCTTCCAGGCATTGCGAGAGCCAAGATCACCATCAAAGTTAGGAGGAAAAGACCACAGAGCAAGGGACAGAACAACAAGGTCAGAAGTGAAGTGCCCAGCCGGGTTATTTGTAGAGCAGTGAGAACTCAGGGAATTGGGAAAATAACTGCATCCAAACCACTTTCAACTTTATAGTGCTACGCTTGGGCAAAGAAGGTGCCCTGATCTCTCATCTTTATTCCTTTAAAAAATTTTTTTAATATAAATTTATTTTAATTGGAGGTTAATTACTTTACAATATTGTATTGGTTTTGCCATACATCAACATGAATCCACCACAGGTCTACACGTGTTCCCCATCCTGAACCCCCTTCCCTCCTCCCACCCCATACCATCCCTCTGGGTCATCCCAGTGCACCAGCCCCAAGCATCCAGTATCCTGCATTGAACCTGGGCTGGTGACTCATTTCATATATGATATTATACACGTTTCAATGCCATTCTCCCAAATCATCCCACCCTCNTGTATTGATTTTGCCATACATCAACATGAATCTGCCATAGGTATACACGTGTTCCCCATCCTGAACCCCCTTCCCTCCTCCCACCCCATACCATCCCTCTGGGTCATCCCAGTGCACCAGCCCCAAGCATCCAGTATCCTGCATTGAACCTGGGCTGGTGACTCATTTCATATATGATATTATACACGTTTCAATGCCATTCTCCCAAATCATCCCACCCTCTCCCTCTCCCACAGAGTCCAAAAGACTGTTCTATATATCTGTGTCTCTTTTGCTGTCTCACATACAGGGTTATCGTTACCATCTTTCTAAATTCCATATATATGTGTTAGTATACTGTACTGGTGTTTTTCTTTCTGGCTTACTTCACTCTGTACAATAGGTTCAAGTTTATTCCAGCTCATTAGAACTGATTCAAATGTTTTCTTTTTAGTGGCTGAGTAATACTCCATTGTGTAAATGTACTGCCAGTCACATACTTGTATCAAGATAACTGATCAGAAAGTAAGCAGTAGCCCCAGCTCTTTGTACATTATGCTGGATTGGGGCTGCCTGAAACCAATGATCCTATTTGACTTTCCCTATATTTAAACTCAGTGAAGAAATTAATTGATATATCACATCAGTGGAGTGGTGGGGGAGTGGTGACAGTAGATTTGCAATAAAGGGAGGCATAGAGTTCCATGGGTTCCTTGCTCTGGAAATCTGACAAGGTCTCCAGGGCGAAGACAGTCACACTTAAAGAAGGGGAACCTCAGACACCGCGAATGGGGACTAAGAGTGAGAACTAAGCTGATGTAAGGACAGTGAAGACACACACACACACACACACACACACACACACACACATTAAAAAATGTGACATCTTCTGGCAAAACAAAATTAGAGCAGCATATGCCAGTGTTCCGTCTGCGCCACACAAGAGTCAATATTTCCACTGTGGATGTCGTGACTTCTTGAGAGAAGCTGTTTACAGAAGGGGAAAAAAGTAAAGTATGTCAACAACTTCTTGAAGAGGACTCTGATGACCATTAGAACTGGTAGACACCAACCAACTTTTTCATTCTTGAGTAGGCTAAAAAGAAATTCTCAACTGTTTGTTCAGTTAGGTTCAGTTACACATTTACAAAAGGAATAACCCTCTTACAACCAAGACAGCTTCAGTTGGTACCAACAGAGAAACTTCCAAGAGGAGTCAATACAGGCTGTATCAGCTTCTGCCCTGCTGAGAGCCCTAGAAGTAGAGAAGGAAAAGGAAGACAGACGCAGAGTGCAGGTGAAGCAAGAAAGGAAAGAGAGAAGGAGAAAAGCAAAGAAGAGCTGGTTCCAAACTTACTTGAGAAAATGTGCTTGCTTTAAAAGAGTTTCCATAAATGGAAGAAACTCTCATTCCTGCAGCATGCTAAAGCACAGAAGCTTTTAGCGTCTTTGGGAGCTACATGAAATAAATGGGAGCAGAACTTCGGGAACAAAAGTGAAAAACCATACAAGGCCTGAAATATCTTTTCTTACAAAGGGTGGGATTTTAATTGTTAAGTCTTTTCGTAAATATTGAATAGGGCGGAGAATGAATCAGTTGAGTTTTCAAGATAGCTTTCAACCCATAATGAATATCACATTAAAAATATATGTTTATACAATATTGTTCTAAATGGCTCTACCGGGAGCCCCTGTTACACAGCCGAGTGATTCCATCATGATTTTGCTTTTTCATAGTGTTTAGATGCAATGTGCATTATAATTGTTCAAACATACCTATGTAGTAAGAATGAGAGTTTATTATTTTTAATAATTTCCCCTGATTATAAGGGTAATCAATGTTTATTTTTACATATTGGGACATTTCTGAAAAAGATAAAGATTGCCTATAATANTACACAGCCGAGTGATTCCATCATGATTTTGCTTTTTCATAGTGTTTAGATGCAATGTGCATTATAATTGTTCAAACATACCTATGTAGTAAGAATGAGAGTTTATTATTTTTAATAATTTCCCCTGATTATAAGGGTAATCAATGTTTATTTTTACATATTGGGACATTTCTGAAAAAGATAAAGATTGCCTATAATACCAACTCTTACAAGTAACTAATGTTAACACATTATGTCCTTAAATATTTATTGAGTACCTCCTTTGTGCCAGTCCTGTACTAGTGAGAAGAGACAGAAAATAGACCTTTAAGAGAAGAAATAATATTGAATGCTAAAAATATGAAGAAAGTAAAATAGGCTAATGTGATAGTGAGTGACCGAGAAGAGAGGGAAGAGCTTGAGTTAGCAGAGAAGGATCAGTCACTTCAACAAGGTAAGCCTTGAGCAGAAAGCTAATTGGTGAGAAGGAAGCAGATATGTCAAGATCTAGGAGAAGACTGTTTGCAGAACACAGATCAGCAAAAACAAAAGCCTATTTCTGCCTATTTTTAAACATGAGGAGTGGAAAGGAGGCTCAGATATATCAGGGGTGTTGGAACTAAGCAGACCAGGAATTTAAAACAACTATGATTGATTTGCTTTGGGATCTAATGGGAAAAATAGACAACATGCAAGAATGCAAGAACAGATGGGTAATGTACGCAGAGAGACAGAAATTCTAAAAAAAAAAAAAAAAAAAAAAAGAATCAAAAAGGAATGCCAGAGATCAAAAACAGTGTGACAGAAATGAAAGCCTTTGATGTGCTCATTAGTGGACCAGATATGGCTGAAGAAATCCTTTCTGAGCTTAAGGCTATGTCAATAGAAGCTTCCAAAACTGAAAAGGAAAGAGGAAAAAAATGGAAAACAAGCAGAACAGAATATCCAAGAACTATGGGACAACTGCAAAGTGTACCTACCTATAGTGTGACTGGAATACCGAAAGAAGAGAAAAAGGAACAGAAGAAATATTTGAAGCAATCATGGCTGAGAATTTCCCCAAATTAATGTGAGACACCAAACCACAGATCCAGGGAGTTAACAAGATGGATGGCCAAAAAAAAAAAAAAAAAAAACCCAGAAGGAATGACAGAAATTCTTTAAAAGAATAATAAACAAAAAGTCCATATCTGATGTATTTATTTTTAAAAGTTTTATATCCTGAAGCAAAATCCACTTATTTCAAAATTGATAGTCTCTTTTCCTGTCAAGATGTAAAATTGCATAAACAAGGGAAAAAAGCATCTTACTTCTTTTTGGCTCAATCAGGGAAAGACATACAAAGTCCACTCTTAATCAAAGTAACAATCTTCCTATATTTATGTTTTGTGGTCAATACAAGAAACATAATGGGGATTCTGAGCCAGAACCAGTGGTGTGAGTGATTCACTTGCCCCTACCAAGAATGCAGTCCATTGATCAGGTTGATGGTGACTATGGGTGGCAGGCAGCAAGTGTGCCTGAGGCAGGGCACAGAGGAGGCAGAAGTCCCCCAGGCAGTGATAAAACTAGATTCAATCAGACTGAAGCTTCAGCAGGTGAGCCCACTCTCTGGGAAATGCCTTCTGCTGCAGGGGCATCAAAGGAGAGGATGAAAGTGGAGAACCTGCGTTACACCTAAGCAGGCTAAAGAGTTGGTTAAACTAAGGAAACAACATCAAAAACTAAGTACACGCTTCAGTGGTTTGTGATTTCAGGTGACTGGTAAATTTTTAACAGTTTAACAACTTTAAATTGGATTTGAACATTAAAAAAATTAATTTTAGGTAAGAATATAAATAAAGCAATATTATTTGGTTATAACTATATATTCCATCACAGTTAGTGAAAGCTTATTGATATTCAAGTAATAATTGACAGGAAATTCTTTAAAGGTCAATTAATCTTTTCCAATAAATTAAAAAACATTCATAATGTGAAATAAGGAGCATGCTGATATGCTATTCAGCATAATGAATATCTCAGCATAATGAACATCTCAGTATAATGAAAACAGGCTCCTATGAATATTCACTGAAATTCTATTCTGCTAAAGCAAAACCTTACTTTCCAATCATTTTAATTAGTACAATTTCTCCAGGCATTCAGGAAATGACACCACAAGTCAAAGTCAGCAGGAAGTACCATCTCAGGAGTAAGAGGGCCCCAGACAATGGGCAAGTCCATCTTGTATTTGTAAACCAAGAGGAGGAAGAGGAAGGTATGCTGTCAGGGTTCACAGTTTTGGGTACGACTCTACTTCTGGTGGCTGCCTACAATGCGGGAGACGCAGGTTCGATCGCTGGGTTGGGAAGATCCTCTGGAAAAGGAAATGGTAACCCACTCCAGTACTCCTGCCTGGAAAATCTCATGGACGGAGGAGCATGGTAGGCTACAGACCATGGGGTCGCAAAGACTCAGACACGCCTGAGCGACTTCACTTTTCTACTTCTCCTGACCGCGTGGACATAAGACATACCTTAACTCAGTGTGAACGCACTGTGTTAAATGAAGAATGGACTTTCTCATGGAACTTGGGGTTATTATTCAGTTCAGTTCAGTCGCTCAGTCGTGTCCGACTCTTTGCGACCCCATGAATCGATGGGTCGATGGGCAGGTGATGGCCTCCCTGTCCATCACCAACTCCCGGAGTTCACTCAGACTCGTGGCCATTGAGCCTGTGATGCCATCCGGCCATCTCATCCGGGACTCGTTTGTCTTGTCTTGATGCTTCCGCTGCCAGGTTGGAGGCCTGGGAGCACTGCTGAGGGAAAGTCTAGGCACTGTGTCTTAAGAGAGCTATCGCCAGGAATGGCAGGAACCAATGCTGGGCTAAACAGAACTTGGTCTAAGAGGTCCATTCTAGCATGAGTCATCTTTAAGAGGAAAATAATTCTGTCTCAACGGACATAACACCCAGGGCAAAAATGATGCTTAAGCTTTTAATATTCTCACACTGAGGAGAGGGAATATATATATTTTTTCCCTACCATATCTTATAAGATTAGAGGTCTAAAAACTCCATGCAAAGGCTAAAATCTTCTAATGAGTCCCTAAAATTACCAGGACTACCAGAAGCATATAGCTCATTGGAAGGAGAGTCAGTTCAGTTCAGTTCAGTCCAGTCGCTCAGTCGTGTCTGACTCTTTGTGACCCTAAGAATTGCAGCACGCCAGGCCTCCCTGTCCATCACCAACTCCCGGAGTTACCTAGTAAAATTTACAGTGCATTTTGCATTTGCAGTCTGTCGCCAACTGCTACCATTCTTTTTTTTGAAACAACATTTCCCTGACACGGTGATCATCTGCAGGCATCTTTCTGAGGAGCCATCATTCCCCATTCTAAGGACATATGATCTGGGTGGAGCAGACTACAGCGGGGCTGTCCTTGAGCTAGGCCTGGCCAGAATACACTGTCCTCCTGGGGAAAGAGACAGTTTCAGGGAGAAGTGGCCATCTAAGCCAGACCACTGAGACCCAGAGGGTCAGCCCTGGGACTTGTGCTGAAGCTCTCTACAGAGACGCTTTCTCCCAGAGAAGGCCAGCTGTGAGGGCGATGTGAGTCTGATACTGCTGGAGGTCCCTTTTGCCTCCGCACTCAGGGAACCTGCCAATGTAGAGAACGGCAGAGTCCAGGGCAGACACACAGAGGGAGAAGCACAGCATTCTCACAACGCTTGGGGAGATCTCACATCCCGTCAATTCTGGAGTCCTGAACATCTCAGATACTTGAGCCAATAAATCCCTATTTGGTTCATGCTGACTTTTTCAATCGCTCAAAACCCAGAGAATCCTGACTTACTTGCCTGCATTTCTATTCACTCCCAACACTGATTGAGGATCTTCTGAGGGCCAGGCCCCTGTTCTAGGTGCTAGCGCTACAAAAATGAATTAAGCATAGTTGCTAATTCCATGAGAATTCTGTGTTTGGCAGTAAACCCCAGATTTAAAGGTTCTACATAGGTTGTTGCTGCTGTTCAGTTGCTAAGTTGTGTCTGACTTTTTGTGACCCCATGGACTGTAGCCTGCCAGGCTCTGCTTTGTCCATTGGATTTCCCAGGTGACAATACTGGAGTGGGTTGCCATTTCCTTCTCCAGGAGATCTTCCTGAATCAGGGATCAAACGTGTGTCTCCTATGTTGGCAAGCAGATTGTTTACTACTGAGCCACCAGGGAAGCCTCCATATAGGTTAGCAGACCATATGCTATTTTGAAAGCATAGACCATAGATATTTGTACTGACCCTAACTCACTGGAAACAGTTATTTTGAAGGGCAAAGAATGGGAATAATACCCAACTGATAAGCATGCTTTTAAAAAACATAAAATTGGCAGTACATTTTTACAGACTCATAATCAAAGAATAAAATTATACTTGAGAAGCACTCTATGAGAAGCAGAATATTTATCATTTAAAAACAGTATTCTAGAACACAATAGTAAATGCTTTATTCAAAGCTTATTGTACCAAGTATAATAATGTAGAAAAAACTTACGCTAAATTTAGTTGAGTGTTAACTATGATGGAGATGAAACAAATTAACTCAGAGAGCATGAAATGGGCAAACAATAACCTAGGAGTTCATTTACAGAATTTTGTATTTAAAGCAGTTTACTTTGACACCATTAATCAATACTCATTTTCGAAGAAAGAGATTATCTTTCCAAGTTAACATTTACTCAGTTCATCCTATGAATCAGGTACTCTGGAGGACACAGCACTGATATGCTTCAGGGCATTTGCTTTTAATAAATGAAAAGTAGCACTTCCTCATGAGAATATAAAGCTAGATGGGAACTTTGTGTGTTAGTTGCTCAGACATGTCTGACTCTTTGCGATCCCACAGACTGGATAGCCCACCAGGCTCCTCTGAGGTCCATGGGAAGAATACTGGAGTGGGTTGCCATTTCCTTCTCCAGGGGATCTTCCCGACCCTGGGATTGAATCTGGGTCTCCGGCACTGCAAGCAGATTCTTTACCATCTTGAGCCACCAGGGAATCCCTGATGAGAACTTTAAGCTGGGTCAAAAGAGAGACCTTTCCCAAAGTTCTCATATTGGTATCATTCCCCATTTATAAATAAAAGTAACACTTTATTTTAAAGTTTAGGTAATAATAAAAAGATGAAATAGAATTAATATGTAACTTTATAGAAATAAATCTGGTAGAATACAAAGGTTGTCAGACACAGCAAACCCTAAGTAAAAGTAAGAAGTAACTGTGAAGTCTGGCTTGGGCTTCCCAGGTAGCACTAGTGGTAAAGGACCCACCTGCCAATGCAGGAGGAGTAAAGATACGAGTTTGATCCCTGGGTTGGGAAGGTCCCCTGGAGGAGGGCATGACAACCCATTCCAGTACTCTTGCCTGGAGAATCCCCATGGACAGAGGAGCCTGGCGGACTATAGTCTATGGGGTCGCAGAGCTGGACACGACGGAAACGACAGCACACACACATGAAGTTTGGTTCCAGCCCTCACTTTTCCTAGCTCTTTGTTATTCCATTATTCACGTGTCACATGCCCCTCATCTCCATAAATCTAGGAAGTTCTCTAAATTCTAAACGCATTTCTCTTCTTTTGTCCAAGTACCGATCATTCACAGTTCTTAATCAGGTAAGAATGATATGCTGATATATAGCTTGAAAAACAATTTTCTTCAGGAGGGATAGGGCTAGGAAAATGTCAATGTTCAGTCTATTTAGTTTCACTGTTCAGAGGCCATAGGACTTGGTTATATCAAAAGGGAATTTGGGGATCACTTTTCAATAGATGGTCAAGTCAAGGCAAAGGCATCAGCCCTACCAATCTGGGTGCGCACTATAGTTAAGAAAGACATGACTTCTGTGCTCTACATTCCTCTATTTCCAAACATCAGGGTTTATCTTTGTTTCTTTTATCTCCTAGTAATGATTTCTTTTAAAAGACGGGGACTCACCTGAGCTGTCCTGAAGGAATGGGATTTTACCACACTTCCTTAAAGTGCTCTTCATTCCAGGCACAGTTAAGGGAGCAGCCAGCCTGACTCTGAAGCCCACAAGAAGAACCAGATAGAAACTAAAAACTTTTGCTAAAAAGTCAGAGCAGCTACCTCCTGCCAAGTCCCAGGCCTTGACACAGCTTATTAATTGCCCTAGAGCAACCTCACAAAAGAATTCATGGCAAGGTGTTAATGGTTAATAACAAGCTTAATGTGTTATGGCTCAAACACAAGCCAGCAATATATTTTAAAAAAGCAAAGCAAAGGGGATAGAATATTACACTGGAATCTCAAAGAGCTAGGCAGCTTACAAAGTTTCTAGGCCATCCCAGCAGCCCTCAAATCAATTCCATAATAGTGATCCCACTTATCATAAAGAAAAATTGGCCTTGCTAACAAATGGTAAATCACTCACACCGATACCTTTTCCTTTTGTAGCATCTTATCCTGTTTCTTATGTATCATAATATCCACCGATACATGTAATAAGGCTCCTCATGCCAGGAGGATGCTAATAAACATTTGTCAGTGTGTCTGACATGGGTTAAATGAAATCCAGAAGAATCAACAGTCTTGAAAGGAGGAAAATCCAAGGAAAATTTTAATAGAATCAATAGACAGCTATCTATTGCTCAAGTATCTACTCTATGACAGATGCTATTTTTATTTTGGTAAAAATAATACTATGTCATTTTTAAAAAATCACAAAAGGAAAGTGCTATTAAATAGAGGTAAAAAGTATTTTCACTGAAAAACTAGTTGATGCCTGGCACATGAAGGTTACCTAATAGGGGCAACTTTGGTATATACAAATACACCATTAGTCTGAACTAGTCAACAAGAAGTCTGAGGTCAATGACATTTTCTTTAGAAAGCACAGCTGCTCTCATAGACTATCCAGAATTCAGGGATGTTCATGTTCAACACAATTGATCTTGACCACTTAGGTTTTCCCCTAAGACCAAAAAACCTCTACATTTTCCAATATAGGAGGATGTACTCTTTAAGCAAAAGAAAGACAGAATATCAACAGAAGAAAAAGACTAATGCAAACTAGAGTCAATTCAAAATGCTGAGAGGCACAGTGAAACTCTAAAAGTCCCCAAACTGGCAGACAACTATTAAATCATCATTAAATTTCTTTAGATTTTAAATATTTTTTTCTCTGAATATAAATACTCAAAAGATGGTTAATTTTTTGCTCACCAACGAAGTGCTTGATATGCTAACAACATTCTATTTACTGTTAACTTTCCAGGCTGCTGCTGCTGAGTCGCTTCAGTCGTGTCCGACTCTGTGCAACCCCATGGACGGCAGCCCACGAGGCTCCCCCATCCTTGGGATTCTCCAGGCAAGAACACTGGAGTGGGTTGCCAATGCAACCACAAGTGGGTTTTCCAATGCATGAAAGTGAGAAGTGAAAGTGAAGTCACTCAGTCTTATCCGACTCTTGGTGACCCCATGGACTGCAGCCTACGAGGCTCCTCTCTGTCCATGGGATTTGCCAGGCAAGAGTACTGGAGTGGGGTGCCATTGCCTTCTCCAACTTTTCAGGCTATTTCTTATTTAATGAACTCTTTAGAATGTGAATTCTGTTCCTTTAAACTCCAGTCTTCTAACTCTAGATCGCTAAAAAAAAAAAATTAGTGTCAGGAAGTCAGAGCTGGATTGACAGGTCCAAGTCTAATTTTACAGATGAAAATCGTGAGGACTTGCCTAGGGTCACATGGAGGCAGAAAATAAGATCAGAACACAAACATACTGATTTTAGTAAGGGAGCTGTTTCTCACACACTCACCTTAAGTTTCTGAGTCCAGTAGTTTCTAGTCATGATATTCTAGGGGAGGTTAGTATCTTTGTCAGAAGAAAAGTTCCTTACAGCCATGCTTCTCCATCTCAAATGTTTGCAGACAAACAAAACAAGTCAAAAGTACTTTTGCATAAATTCCCATTTCCTTTTAGAAGGGATATGTAAAATTAAAAAAAAAAAAAACAGTAAATAGGTTTACTGGAGTCATAGAATCATAAAATAAAACAGTCATAGATTGCTTAAGTAAACGAGTAATCCATGTGTGGTTGACTGGTGAGTGCTTTTACCATTACATCCTAGGTATCTCTTTCAAGAAATTCTTACAGTCAGCGGATGAGCATGAAATATTTCCATCAAAGCAAACACAGCTTTTCAAAACAGATTACAACGGGATGTTTCACTGCCTCTTCTCTAATCTGGTGTGATCAACTCTCAGTGTGCAGAATCAGCTTACTCTAGCAAAATCTGTGTAGTCCTTGCCATAGGGCAGACCTTGTGCCCACTCTCTTTTGGTGTGTTTTCCTTGAAAGCAGCTGCCCACTGAGTGACATTTCCCAGCAATTGCTGCATCTCGATGAGTCCATAAGACTGGCCCATAAGTCCATACGTCCATACGACTGGTTCTCACCAGAGGAATGTCATAAAGGCAAGAGACACGTGTTACTAGACAAGGTGAATTTAAAAAATGCTGTGTTTTTTCTTTTCCTTTATGTTTTTCTTTCTGCCTGAACACAGAGGACTCTAAGACCCCCTAGTAAATAGTATAGCTCCAGTACGAAAGAACCCAGGATTCCAGGAAAGCTTCAGAAACACACACATTAAAAGTTATATGAGAAAGAAAGTTACTGTGTTAAGCCACTGAAATGCCCGAGTTTATTTTTTTGTAGCCACTAGCAAAGCCCTAAGTGACACACTGAATTTACTAGATATAACCATAGGCATTACTGACTCAATGGACGTAAGTTTGCGCAAACTCTGGGAGATAGTGAAGGACAGGGAAGCCTGGCGTGCTGCAGTCCATGGGTCACAGAGTTGGACATGACTTAGAGGCTAAACAACAGAAACCACCATAGGCAAAGTAGATATCCAGAGAGTAGTAGCTGTACCTTTCTATGTCATAAACATGAGGCATAGAGTATTATTAATTTTATTATTAAACTTCTCCTTTGTCTAGCCAGCTCCCAAGATCGCAATCACTGGCTAGGCTAAATTCAGCCAAAACCAGAACTTCTTATAATCAATAGCAAGGAGAGATAAGAAAGCCTTCTTAAGTGAACAATGCAAAGAAATAGAGGAAAACAATAGAATGGGAAAGACTACAGCAAGGAGATCAAACCAGTCAATCCTAAAGGAAATCAACCCTCAATATTCATTGGAAGGACTAATGCTGAAGCTGAAGCTCCAATACTATGGCCACCTGAGGCAAGAGCTGACTCACGGGAAAAAGACTCTGATGCTGGGAAAGACTGAAGGCAGGAGGAGAAGGGACGACGGAGGATGAGATGGTTGGATGGCATCATCAATTCAATGGACATGAGTTTGAGCAAATTCTGGGAGATAGTGAAGGACAGGGCAGCCTGAAGTGCTGCAGCTCATGGGGTCACGGAGAGTCAGACGCGACTTAGTGACTGAAGGACAACGTTGAGAAGGGCTCTTTATTATACTAAAACAACAGGTGAAAAGATTTATTGTAATAGCAATTGCCTAGAGCCTTCTGTCAGTTGCATCTATCTAGATTTTTGAAGTCCAAGGATATTTCCTTGAGACTCTATCTTAAGATCTCAATAAAACAACTCCTCTTCCCAGTAGTAGAAACCATGTGAGAAGGCTTATTATTTTTAAGAGGAAAAGGGAAGCATCACCTCCTGGTGCTGATGTAAAGGAGTCCTTTTCAGACACTTCACAATCTGCAATAAACATGCTCAGATGTCTAATGTTCTGCCTAAAATTAAATTTGTGCTTTCTTTTTAATTAAAAAAATGCATAAAGTATGTCTCCAACTGCCAATCAATCTTTGTTCAAATAATGACTTAAATTCTAACGGAAATGTTTGTCCCCTATTTTGCATCCAGTTTAATAGGAACTAGAGAAAATGGTGCCTACGTAAAAGAAAAGTAGATGAGTTGCTGACTCTGATCTAGATTAGGGAAACGGACCCTCGAAGGTCTGTCTCTTTTTGTGGCATCCTGAAGAACAAAGGATAAATGGGAAGTACTGAGTCCCACAATGTTTCTATCACAGCTTGTGGCAGACAGCAAGACCAAGTCTGTGATTTTCTCCTTTCACACCAAGTCAGCTGAGTTTATGGTTGGTTAATCTGTGGTGTTTTGCTCACATAGCTCACATTCTCAAACCTTTAAGCAATGCCACCTCTTTTAATGTCAAGCTACACTCAAGTAGCAGAGTGAGATTATCCAGAAAGAATTTTGATATATACAAACATTTTTACTGAAATCCATATATACAAAAAAGACTATTATCTTGGGAAAGGGTCTATTTCAACTGAGTTGCACATGAGAAGTCAGTTGAATTATGTTTCCAAAAAATGAGTCAAATATCTAATGAACTACCTGGGTTGTTAATTTTCAATCAATTTTGTAGGAGTCCTTTCTCTATGAAGTTCTCCTTATCTTCCTCTGGTGGATGAAATGTTTCTTTGATGGCACTGATATTACTCTCTAATTTGTTTTTCTAGCTATTTGCACCTGGCTTACATATTCTAATTGATTCCCTGGTGGCTCAGACGGTAAAGAGTCTGCCTGCAATGCAAGAGACCCAGATTTGATTCCTGGGTTGGGAAAATCCCCTGGAGAAGGACATGGGAACCCACTCCAGTATTCTTGCCTGGAAAATCTCATAGATGGAGGAGCCTGGCAGGCTACAGTCCATGGGATCACAAAGAGTCAGACATGACTGAGTGACTTCACTTTACATATTCTAATACACCTAAGCTCTGAGGAATCATCCACTTCTGCTTTATCTTTATCTTTCCTGCACTTTGGTACCTAATACAGCTCCAGGCATGTAGAAAGAACACAAGTATTTTAAAAGCAGCACACACTGAAGTTTTGCCTGTGAAGTGAAGTGAAGTCGCTCAGTCATGTCCAACTCTTTGCGACCCTGTGGACTGTGTCCATGGGATTTTCCAGGCAAGAGTACTGGGGTGGGTTGCCATTTCCTTCTCCAGGGGATCTTCCCGACCCAGGGATCAAACCCGGGTCTCCTGCATTGTAGGCAGATGCTTTACCATCTGAGCCACCAGGGCTCATTCATGTCCACACGTCAGTAGAGGTAAAGATACCTTTTCTGTACTCGGTATACAAAGCAGCCAAAATGAAGATGCTGCTGGACATTTTCTCAGTAACTAAACACTTCCCTCTCTGAATAATGCCAGAAAGTGAAATGTCTTAGTTGCTCAGTCGTGTCTGGCACTTTGGGACACCGTGGACTGTAGCCCACCAGGCTCCTCTGTTCATGGAATTCTCCAGCCAAGAATATTGGAGTGGGTGGCCATTACTTTCTCCAGGGGATCTTCTCAACTCACAGATCAAACCTGGGTCTCCTGCATTGCAGGCAGATTCTTTACTGTCTGAGCCACCAGGGAAGCCCAGAATAATGCCAGAGGTAAGTTCTCGAGTTAACTTCAGTGGGGCTGCACCTAGAATAAATGCCCAAACACTAGCATTTTAAAACTATATAGATTTCATCATCTTATTAAACAGTGTGCTTAAAATATCCCACAGTACTTCATGTACAACATCAAGTGACATTTGAAAGTTAGCATATTATATTTTTTAAATGCTAGTTATAGTCATCACACCATAGTCTAAAAGCAATTATGATTGGGAATAAGCTTTAAAATGTTTTAAAATTTTTATTTGGCGGTCCAAAAAAAAAAAAAACTAGCAACCATCACTTCATGGCAAATAGATGGGGAAACAGTAGTTGACTTTATTTTGGGGGGCTCCAAAATCACCGCAGATGGTGATTGCAGCCATGAAATTAAAAGACGCTTCCTCCTTGGAAGGAGAGTTATGACCAACCTAGGTAGCATATTAAAAAGCAGAGACATTACTTTGCCAATAAAGGTCCGTCTAGTCAAGGCTGTGGTTTTTCCAGTAGTCATGTACAGATGTGAGAGTTGGACTATAAAGAAAGCTGAGTGCCAAAGAATTGATGCTTTTGAACTGTGGTGTTGGAAAAGACTCTTGAGAGTCCCTTGGACTGCAAGGAGATCCAACTAGTCCATCCTAAAGGAGATCAGTCCTGAGTGTTCATTGGAAGGACTGATGCTGAAGCTGAAACTCCAATACTTTGGCCACCTGATGTGAAGAACTGACTTATTGGAAAAGACCCTGATGCTGGGAAAGATTGAAACTTGGACTGCAAGGAGATCCAACTAGTCCATCCTAAAGGAGATCAGTCCTGAGTGTTCATTGGAAGGACTGATGCTGAAGCTGAAACTCCAATACTTTGGCCACCTGATGTGAAGAACTGACTTATTGGAAAAGACCCTGATGCTGGGAAAGATTGAAGGCAGGAGGAGAAGGGGACAACAGAGGATGAGATGGCTGGATGGCATCACTGACTCAATGGGCATGAGTTTGGGTAAACTCTGGGAGTTGGTGATGGATAGGGAGGCCTGGTGTGCTGCAGTCCATGGGGTCAAAAAGAGTCAGACATGACTGAGCGACTGAACTGAACTGAACGAACCTCATTTATTAACTATAATTCCAGCTTGTCACTTGTTTCAAGAAAAATCAGAGAAGAATCATCTAATCTAATAGAAGACAATTATTTTGTGTCATACCATTATTTATTGTGCAATTAATAAAAAATTGCCGGTCGTCAGATGCCAGTAAGTATAAGAAACATTTTAGCACCTGAAATCTTAAAATGTGAAATAAAAGTTCATCTCAGAGTCAATAAAATGAGATATTTATCTGAGAACATGTAAGATGCAATAAGTATATTACAGAAATATAAGAAGAATGAAATACTTGTTAGAACTGAAAATTTTCTTATGAGTCCATTTACTGCCCTAATATCATTTACTTATGTAATTATGGTATAAAATTTTAAAAGTATACTCAATACTTAAGTGATTTACATTGATTTTCATGTTAATGTAAACTCAATGATCAAAAGAGTATGGTATTACATGTCCATAGAAATTAGTAGCCCTGGTTCCCTCCAGGAAGAGCTAGGTAATAGATCACAGTATGAGAAAGAGAATTTTCACTAGATCATTTAGTAGCTTTTAAACAGAGGGCCATGTGGATATGTCGACTATGCAAATTTTTTAAAAATATTAAAATAATAATAAAAATTGGGAGAATACAATGTATGAAGAGTTTGGTTTTTCTAATTCACTGGTTTAGGGAAAAACAACTGCAAATAAGATTCACAAAGCTTAGGCTCATTGCAGGCTTCACCAAAGCATACTTGTCACTGAGGAGCCATCATAACTATATTTCAGAAGAGGACATACTTCTTTAAGAGATGACACCCATCCTGAGGTATGCAAGAAAAACACCTACCTGTTTGCACGAGCAATATGTGTTTCTCCCTCTCACTGAAGACATCACTGGGCTTTTTCAATGGAAGCAGAATTCACCATTCAGAAGTAGAGTATACTTTTGGTTTCCAAGAAAGCATTTGGATTATAACAAGATCGGATTTTTTAGATAAAGTCACATACCACTTTACTGAACTTCCTGAAAAGTTCTTGGATGTCTAAATCCTTAAGGAAGAAAAGGTTTCTAAGGGTCATGTATACGAATTTAAGAGTAACATCCTATTTGTGTACCCAACCTGGGGTTTCAGGGATGCCACAAAAGCCCCAGGCTTTATCCATCCATCCGTTACCCACTGTAGTGGAGCTGAGAATCCCATTTCAATGATGGTTTAAGATGATTTTTTTTACTTTTGAGTTTTTGTCAAATTGCCTCCAGCTGACTGGCATTCTGTGCTTTAGAAAGTTTTCAGATTTGAACCACAGGTGGAGGTGGAGGATAAAGATGAGAGAATTGACAGATATGTGTGGGAAAGCACATGCCATCTGTCAGACTGTCTTTATAAAACGGGGAAAGGCACTTTTCAAAATGGGAAGGTCTGATTCAACAACATATGGATTAAACAAAGGACTCAAAATGATGCTTTAAAAGATTCTTATCATCTTAAAAGCTACTCTCAGCTTGTGCTTCCCAACCATCTTCTAACATTTTGCTGTGATGCTGTTGTGGCTAAATATCTATTTTTCACAGTGTCTGCAGCATGTAACGGAGAAGGCGGTGGCACCCCACTCCAGTACTCTTGCCTGGAAAATCCCATGGATGGAGGAGCCTGGTAGGCTGCAGTCCATGGGGTCACTAGGAGTCAGACACAACTGAGCTACTTCACTTTCACTTTTCACTTTCATGCACTGGAGAAGGAAATAGCAATCCACTCCAGTGTTCTTGCCTGGAGAATCCCAGGGACAGGGGAGCCTGGTAGGCTGCCATTTATGGGATCACAGAGTCAGACACGACTGAAGCAACTTAGCAGCGGCAGCAGCAGCAGCATGTAACTGGCTAGAACATGTACAACAG
The DNA here is from genome assembly GCA_006410675.1 of Oreotragus oreotragus. Classification (NCBI taxonomy): domain Eukaryota; kingdom Metazoa; phylum Chordata; class Mammalia; order Artiodactyla; family Bovidae; genus Oreotragus; species Oreotragus oreotragus. Next base: position 32,340 of record SJYX01004922.1, read on the forward strand.
AAAGCCAGGTCTTGTGCTAAAGATGCTAGGTCTCTTTCCAGAACACATCCATATCCTTTCAGCACCTATCCAAAAGCTGACCACAGGAATCCCATCTAGCACCCTAAAGAGGATCTGGTTCTATCTGCACTGAGTATAGTTATGCACTTTCCATGGCCTCCCTGTCATTAATTGAAACATGAGAGACTTTTAGGGAGGGGATTTTTTCAGGGCTGGGTAGAGGGAGGAACCAAGAGTTCTGTCTTGGCCAATGTTAACTTTGAGATCCAATCAGAAATCAAAGTAGAGATGCCACGTAGGCCACTGACTCTGTGTCTGGAGCTCATGGGGGATGACCAGTCTAGAGATGTACATTTCAGTCAGCAGTATAGAGATGGTATTTTAAGCTATGAACCCAGAGCATGAGTGAAGAAATGGGATAGGACAGAGCTCTAGGCATCTGTACCCTTGAAGGGCTGATGGAGGAAGAGAAGCCAGCAAGTGAGATGGAAAAAAAAAAAAGGACAGGAAAGCAAGAAGTTAAAATTAGTTAATTAAAACAAAAAACACTTTCGAGTACACAGAGGTCTATAGATGAAGTGGTTCCTGTAGAAGGATGCTGTCAACCATGCTAAGTGCTGGTAAGATGGGAAACAAGGGCACTGATAAAGAATATTGTTGAGTTTAGAGAAGAGATTCTGAACCACACTGCCCAGGTTCAAATCCTGGCTCTACCACTTACCGAACTTCATAAAGTTAGTTAACTTTCCAGTGTTCTTTGCAGACTGGGTCTTACGGTAGTAACCACCTTATCCAGGTAGTTGTGAGGAGTGTGTGAGTTAATATTGGGTTGACCAAAAGAGTTCATTTGGGTTTTTCCATAATATTTAACAGAAAAACCTGAATGAACTCTTTGGCTAACCCAGGATATATTAAGCACTTAGAATAGTGGCTGATGCATAGTAAGCTTTATAGATGTGCTAGTATTATCATCATTTTATTTAGCTTTTGTAAGATGTTGAGCCTGATAAAAGCCATTTTAGAAGAGTAATAATGAAAGAATGAAAATCTACTTGAACTGGGTTGATAAGATATGAGACAAAGAAAAAAATAAAGCAAAAAGGAACACTTTTAAGTGTAAAGGGAATGGAGGAGTGGCTGAAGGATAACTTCAGTCAAAAAAGGGGGGATTTTTTTGCTCCTTTAATTATAAATGAGCAGTATTAATACATATTTTGTTGCCCAATGGGAATTACCCACTAAAAAAGAAAATTCCAGAAGCAGGTCAGAAAAGAAATTGCAAGAGTTGAGACTCTGAGCAGTGAATCCAAGGTTGAAATGTCTTTATTTTCTCTGTGTGTGAAGAAATGATCAAATGGAAGAGACTGCTGGATATTTGATAAGAACAAAAACTTCTATCTCAGAGGAGGCAACTTAATTAGAGAAAAGAAGGAAGATGGCTTGGCTGTGCTGAATGTCTATTTCAAATTTGTAATAAATAAATTTATATCAAGTCCAGTCAGCATTATTCCAAACTATCCTTTTCATGAACACTTCTGGGGCTCGTGTCGTATTTTCCTTTCACAAAAGGAAAATACATAATATATATTTCTCCTGTGTTTGCTCCATATTAGATAGCTCTATTTAATATAACTGGTTAAAAATTTACTGTTAACTTAAGAATCTGATTATCTCTGTTACACAACAAATATAAATATTTTATTATTGAATTAGAACTTTTCATATGAGTACATGGAATTTCCCAAAGAGGATAATTATTTTTTGAAGAAAATTCACATTAGAGCCATATCCATTTTGAGAATGTATTTCAGTACGCCAGCAGTGAATGTCTTAGAAACAATGGGTTCTGAAATGCAGTACTTGTACTTGCTTGTTTGAATCTGAGGAAGAGTCCAGAACTACATTCTAATGTTTTCTCCTAAAAATGACCCTAAAGTATCAATATCTGCAGTCTTTTCTCCTTCCATAACTATCATTTATGACTCATAGGCCAAAAATAGAGCTTTACCCTCCTAGTCTTTATAGGAAAGCAAACACATACTTTCTATTTGTGGAACTTACACATTATATTATTAACATTTCCCACAAATATACAATCCTGCAAGCCTGGATTCTGTAATGACTAAACCACTTAGTCAAACTATTCAATAAAACCTAAAGAGTTTTATTCAAGTTATGTTAATAAAACATAAAACTTTTAAAACTTATTAAGTTTTATTAAGGTTTTGTTAATGACCTCAAAGATATGTATCCCAATATTTTCTGTCTCTTCTTACATTACTTCATGACTTTCATCTTTGCATGTCTTTTGATTTTGTTTTCTTAGAATTTAAAAGTGCTTTTATTACAAAGATACCACTTCACCTGTGTGAGTGTACCCAGTCGCTCAGTCATGTCCAACTCTTTGCAACCCTATGGACTGTAGCGTGCCAGGCTCCTCTGTCCATGGGATTTTGGGGGCAAGAATACTGGAGTGGGTTGTCATTTTCTCCTTCAGGGGATCTTCCCAGTCCAGGGATTGAATCCACGTCTCTATATCTCCTGCACTGGCGAGTGGATTCATTACCACTGAGCCACCCGGAAAGCTCCAACACCTCACCAAGAACAGGTGAAAGTGAAACCATAAGATCTTTCTTTGAATATCCCACAGCAACCAAGAATCAGAATGCACTGAAATTTTCTCCTTAAAAAACAAAATATTTTAAAAGGTCAAGAATTTTCTTTAACAATGAAATTGGACAGACATTAAACACTAGAATGTGCATGCTTTGCATTGAAGGGAAGGGGATAATGTCCATCAATTATTGGAAAATTAGTCCATTGGGCAACTCCTTGTAACTCCCAATCTGATCACTTACTTAATTGGTAGTTATCTCTTTAGGGTGTTCAAAAGGCTCAAGTATTGTTATGGACTGACTTGTGTCCTCCCCAAATTAACATGTTTAAGCCCTAATCTCCAATGTGATGGTATTTGAAAATGGGGTCTTCAGGTAGGCAGTTGGGGTTAAATGTAATAGCAAGGGCAGTGCTCTGATTAGAGGGGACTGATGTCCTTAAGTAAGGCAGTAAAGACACCAGAGAGCTCTCTCTTTCTCTGCATATGCACAGAAGAAAAACCTTGTGAGAACATAGCAAGAAAGCAACTATCTGCAACCCAGGAAGAAAGCTCATACCAGAAAGCAACTGTGATGGCGACTTGACCTTGAATTACTAGCCTCCACAGCTATGAGAAAATAAATCTATGTTATTCAAGCCATTCAGTCTGTGGCATTTTGTTATGGCAGCCCAAACAGACTAATACAAGCATATATTTGTTTACTTCCAGATATGTCAATAGCCTAATTTGCTTTGATAGAACAATTTTAAATAAATATTGTTGCATAGAGAATAGAGCAATAATATGATCACGGTCTATCTCTCTGCTATTAGACAATTAACCTCAGTTGTCACCTGAGTCTCAGCACCTTTGCCCCTGACGACCCCCGTGTTTGAAATTTATGGCCCCAGATCTTTATCTGGCTGTCTCCTTGTCTTAGGTATCAGTTCAAACATCACCAATTCAGTGAGGCTTTCTCTGGCCATCTAAATTTATTCTCACACCACCATACAAGGATATCATAAAATTAGACTGTCCTGTCCTATTCCTAACATTCATTACAACCTAAATGTTTTACAATTGTTCATGTTTTTCTAAACAAAATATTATGAATCCCACAAGGACAGGGATTCTGTGCTACTGACAGGTATATTTCTAGGGTTTAAACAGTGACACATAGTAGGTATTCAATAAATACTCAGTGAATAAACTTAACCATACACATAAGCTATACTTGCCTTGAAATTAATGTTCATAACTTATCAGGTCTGGAAAATCTGTTTCAATTCACCCCTTTCGCATTGACCTAATCCATGCCTACCAAATGTCTAACCATCCAACAAGATCTCCAACTCCAGACTACTCCAAACAATAAATCTCCTTCAGTTCTGTACCTGTAAGTTCACTGAACATCCCAAACCCCAGGATAAAAATAACCCAGACTAGACCTCGAAGCAGTAGATGTATATGATGTAAGCACAAAGATGGGGCATGATGTTTGGGGGAAAAAAGAGCTACAAGATCCCACTGGGACCTAAAACAGGAGGCAGGAAGTGAAACAGACGAGGCTGCAGAGAAGGGCTGCTCACAGGTGGTGGGGGCTTTCGCACACCTTGTTACCCAGGGCTTGGACTCATCCTGGTAATGAGGAACAAACATGGGACGGTTTTAAGCAGGAAAATGATGTGATTAGATACGCCTTTGCAACAGTTCACTCTGGTCTCTAGGCAGGGGTTGGTCTAAAGAGGAAAAAGCTGAAGGCTGGGAGGCCAGATAAGAAGTGTGGTTGACTGTGAGCACCCTGCAGCTGTCTGAAGCTCCAGGAGCTCATCAAAACAGCTAGTTACACCATTCAAACCAAGAGTAGAGGAGAACTTTGGAAAATATTCTGGCAGCTTTTCAAACTATTCTCAATGGTTAAAGGTAGAGAACTGCTGTATGACCAGCAATTTCCTTCTTAGGAAATCCACTTAAAAGAAAGGAAAACATGTATCCAGCCCCAAACCAATACATAAAGTTTCACAGCCGCATTAATCAACTGGTGAATGGATGACATGTGTTATAGCCATACAATGAAATATCACTGAGCAAATGAAGTACTAATAGATGTTACAACATGGACGAACCTTGAAAACATTATGCTAAACGAAAACAAGCCAGTTATAAAGGACCACATATTACAGAATTCCATTTATATGAAATATCCAGAGGAGGAAAAGCTATAGAGGCAGAGAATGGATGAGTGGTTGCCTAGGACTGGGCAGGGTGGGGTAGGAGAGAAAGGATGGAGAGATTGGGAGGGGGTAGTGATAGTTAAGTGGCACAGGATTACTGCAGGGTTAATGAAAATGTTCTAACATTGATTGTGTGATGAATGTACAACTCTGAATACATTTAAAGCCACTGAATTGTATACTTTAAACGGGTGAGTTATACAGTATGGGAATTATATCTCAATAAAGCTATTTGAAAAGAAAGACAGTAAGAGTCCCTTCAACAACAGTAAAAGCATGGTAAAGTGGTCCATCGGTGACCACTAGGGGAACGCCAGCATGTAAGTACCTGGTGGAGGAATGAGGAAAACTCCCCAGACAGAAAAAAAGCTCAGAAACATGGAAAAATTGACAGCTTGAGGAGTAAAATCTGCTTTTAAAAAGAGATGTGTTTATTCTATAGGGGTAGGAGATTACACCTATACTTATGAAGTACTACCAGAAAAATAAACTGTCCAACTTTCTCAAAAGATCAAAGACAGACTCTCTACTAAACCATGCAGAATTAAAGTAAATACTGATACCAGCTCAGTATCAGTACCTGTTCACAAGAGAGGAACAGCCCTGGGAAAGAAAGCAGAAGTTATTTGCCTGGTATTTTTCAGCTCCCGGCTTGCAGCACGTCTTTATCTGATACGAGTTTCTGAGTTTTCATCAAGTGCATCTGATCAATGTAACGCAACACACTATCTGTCTGAAGAGTGTTGTCCTGGAAGCTGCACCACATTTGGCCTTCCTTATCCTCTCTCAGGACCAGTGGGCTCACCTGTCAAATAAGGGCACGAAGCATACAAGGGTCTCCAACCTTTTTGTGAGGAAACTTTGTTTTCCCCTTCCAAAACTATGAAGCAAGTGAGGAGGGAAGAGATGCTGACGGCAAAGCCGTATGCAAAGCACAGGTGCTTCACTGACACCGGGAAGAGATTTTATGGTATGAGGAAGTACAAGGAAGTAGAATTTCAGCGAACAAAGTAGTCACGCAATAAATTATTCAGTTCAGTGGCCCCGTCGTGTCCGACTCTTTGTGACCCCATGGACTGCAGCACGCCAGGCCTCCCTGTCCATCACCAACTCCCAGAGTTCACTCAAACTCATGCCCATTGAGTCGGTGATGCCATCCAACTATCTCATCCTCTGTCGTCCTCTTCTCCTCCTGCCCTCAATCTTTCCCAGCATCAGGATCTTTTCCAATGAGTCGGTTCTTTCTATCAGGTGGACAAAGTATTGGAACTTCAGCTTCAGCATCAGTCCTTCCAGTGAACATTCAGGACTGGTTTCCTTTAGGATGGATTGGTTGGATCTCCTTGCAGTCCAAGGGACTCTCAACTCTTCTCCAACAACACAGTTCAAAAAGCATCAATTCTTAGGTGCTCAGCTACCTTTATAATCCAACTCTCTCATCCATACATGACTATTGGAAAAACCATAGCCTTGACTAGATGGACCTTTTTTGCCAAAGTAATGTCTCTGCTTTTTAATATGCTGTCTAGGTTGGTTATAACTTTTCTTCCAAGGAGTAAGCGTCTTGTAATTTTAATGTAATAAGTTATTACATTCTTTCTAAATTTGTTTGAGGAAAATCCCAGGCTCATTGTGCTGTTCTGTTTAGTTTTAACTGAAATTATTCTCTCAAAGCTCAGAAACTGGAGACTTAACTCTATATTCAACATAGTCTGGCAGAAGGTGGGTGGTCAAAGTCTGTATTGATTATTTCCCTTTGCGCTACTGAAATGCTCTCCTGCTCTTCAGGGATAGGACAGCTACAAGTGGAGCTGCTTCTCCAGATCCTGATGTTGTCAGGGTCGCCTCTGGAAACAAGGAAGGAAACCCCACCTTTCTCACACTACTTCTGTGGAACTCTCAGACCTGAGATGCTGTAAACAGAAGCAAGCGAGAAAGGGCAAGGCCCAGCATGTCAGAAGACAAGGTTATTAGCGCAGCCAGGCTGAGCTCCAGGAAACATGACTCAAGGGACTGGGGTTTGAGTCAGCAGGCCTGGTTCTGTTCACCAGGCTAGGTTTTGATGCCAAGGACTTTTCCTTTACTCACCAGCTCATGAAATGTTGAGAGCTGCTAGTATATTCCAGGAGTTAGAGGTACTAGCGGCCAAGGTTGCAGCCATGAAATGGAACTTAGGGTAAGGACTTCAAACAGGATTGAGCTTTTTAATAATAAAGAGAAATGTAAAGAGTAAACCTCGTGATTTACAACGACTTAGGTCTCACTTTTTGCTTTCTAATGTTAGGTACATTGATCTGGGTAGAGAACCAACCCCCTTACTCTGCTCTACTTTTTATTTTTTGCCCTACTAGTTATCACATTCGACACACTGCAGTCTACTTATTTAATTTCATTTACTTTTAGCTTTCTGCTACACTATACTAAAATGTAAATTCTTTGAGGGCAGAAGTATCTGCCTATTTAATTCATTGATGTTCTGAGACACCTAGAATTAAGCTGGCCCCAAAGCAGATGTTCAATAAACAGAGTAAAGAAATGAATGAGGACATGAGCTTTAATAAATGGTGTAAACTGATGTTTATAAACACGCATTCTAGAATGCATAGTTACATAAGTGCATTGTTTCTTAAAATAACCACCCTAAGGAGTTCTAACCTTATTCTAGTTACTCAAAAATTGAGAGTTTCTTAAGCTTTGGTTATGAACCACATAAATATTAGTCTGTTGCCATATATTTTATTTTTCAATATAATATTATTTTTCACTGTGACCATCTATTTTCTTTATCAAACTTTGCTCCAAATGACTCTTAGTTCTTTTCCCAAGTCAAACAATTTCATAAAGAATTAGCAAAAATCTCTCCTGCACGATCACCAGAATTGAACAAATAGCGCCCCAGGAACATCCCATAATGTTATTAATATCGGTACAGACTGCATATAACATTTTGGACGGGACAAGTAACTCTTGCTTCTCCGAGAAATTTAGATAATTGCCTTTGACAGCGTGTTTGTTCTTTTATACCTACGTTTTTCACCATCTCTTGCTCATTTAATTAAATTGTGAAAATTAAATCCTCTGAGCTGGGTAGGACATCAGGTACTACAAGAAGCCACCATGAAAAATTAGCAAACGGACATTTTATAAGGTTTTTCAAGGGACTACCTTTTGCAAACATCATTTCTCCCCCAATACAAAAGTATTCTATGTTTGATGGTGAAAACTTAGAAGACGCATAACAGAACAGAAAAGTATACAGGAAATGAGCATGAGGTCGGCCTAATGGCCACAGCGTTATCTCAGTTCCCACTCTTTTGCTCTCTGCACACCAGGCATGCCAGCCTTCCTCAGATCACTCTCCTCACTCTGCTCACTCTGGTTCCTAACACTGGGACACTTGGCTAACGCCGCCTCCTCTGCCAGGTTTGGTGTCCTCCACGGCCCCTTGCTTTATCTGGCAGCACCATCTCACCCAGCAGACCCCAGCTGTGACACTGCTTTCTTGGGGGAGGCTCTTGTCTCTTCCAGGTCCCTTGCATTTTGGCTCTGTACCACTGATTGCCTCAGATGGTCATAACTGAGATGTCTGATGCATGCTTGTCTCCAGTCACCTAAGCAACAAGAGGGCAGGGGACTTCAGCTGTTTCACTCACCATGGTGCTTCCTGCTGAGCCCAGAGCCAACAGGTGCTCAATAAATGTGTTCATCCATTGTGCATGCAGTTCTTGGGTGATGAACACCTGAGAGAAACCAGATGAGGTGCTGGGAAAACTGGAGACGACTGTTTGTGGATACTGACCAAGTTCTTGCACCCAAATGAAAACCATCATATCTAACTATCTAGATTCTCTCTGGAAGTCCAGAGCAGACTTGAGCATATGTACTAAGTTTTTGTTTTTATTTTTTAACAGGAGACAATATAAGAAATGTTCATTAGGATAGTATTTTTGTAACTTTTGCAAAAACAATAGTCAAAAATGTATTGTCTGCAACTAGGGCCCATATAGCACATTTCTTCTATAGAAAATAAAAAGCTTTGTTCTTTGTGTAATCCTTACTAGAATAAGAACTATTTAAACACAAAATGTTTCTGCTTTTTGGGCCACCAAGAAAGTCATCCTGAGGTTGAGCTCCTGATTAGTACTCTCTGCTTTTACTTTCACCTGTTTCTCTTCTCCCTCTAATTGATTATTCTACTCTTGTGCTTAATTACCTTGAGTCTGCATGTTATAATACTATAAAACTCTTCAAACCTATTCTGTAAATAAGTGAGATTATAAATAATAATTAAATACTAGAAAATTATTTTTCCAGTTAGGCATTTTAATTATTTCAAGTTTATGCTTTTTGAAACTACATTTATCATAATATCTTGAGTCATTAAATATTCCACTAAAAGTATTAGAATATTTAACTTAGCCTCAATTCTAATGTCTGTGTAGTCTCATATGTTACAGGTGAGATTGCTTATAAAAGAGTATCATACAGTACATATCAGCATTGTTGTATAACAAGCCTTTCCAACTGAGTAGTTTAAAACAATCACATTACTAGCTCAAAATTCAGTGGGCTGGTAATTGGGTTGGGTTCAACTAGGCAGTTATTTTGCTGGACTCACTCAAGCAGCTACAATCAGACAGCTCTGGACTGGAGAGTCCAAGGTGGTCTCACATATATATCGGAGCTTACTAATGGCTGGGCCACAGGACTGCCTGCTGGCTTTCCAGGACTTCTTCAAATATCCATGGATTCCAAAATAAGCAAGAGCTCAATTGCTTTACAAGCCTCTGCTTGTAACACTTTGCTAATATCATTATGGTCAAAGCAAATCAGATGGTCAAGTTCAATATCAGAGGGCACACTGATACAGGGAGCTATGATTAACTGGTGGGGAAGGCAATGGCACCCCACCCCAGTACTCTTGCCTGGAAAATCCAATGGACGGAATAGCCTGGTGGGCTGCAGTCCATGGGGTCGCTAACAGTCTGACAGACTGAGTGACTTCACTTTCACTTTTCTCTTTCATGCATTGGAGAAGGAAATGGCAACCCACTCCAGTATTCTTGCCTGGAGAATCCCAGGGATGGGGGAGCCTGGTGGGCTGCCGTCTATGGGGTCACACAGAGTCGGACACGACTGAAATGACTTAGCAGCAGCAGCAGCATGATTAACTGGAGGCTATCATAGTAACAACTTACTACAGAATATAATAGATTAATTAAAATTATCTTTCTTCTCAGTTTTCAAAATACCAGTGCAGCTACTATTCTTGACTAAATAGTATGCAAACTCTGGAAAGCAATTGTGGTTTATCATAACCTCTATGCTACACTGCTTTTCTAGAGTCTGATTCACTTTTGTCTTATGGCAAAGAAATGTCCTTGTTTTTTCAAGTTAGAAAAAAAGTCAGACTCGGACGCTGAGGCATGTGAAAATCAATACTTGACTAGATCATCATAGTTCCAGTACCTGTACAGAGAAACGAAATTGAAGAAGACATTTATGTTTTCAGAACAAATATGGAAGCAGTTTTTATAACTTTGGAAAAATAGAATAATTAATAATATATATTCTCAACTTATCAGTCAGGGAGCAGAAGTACCAAGAGATCACAAAAAAGAAGAAAAATTATAGTCCGGTGGTAAACTAAGGATATTAATGACAACTATGACTGAATTTGACAAGTCCTGTGAAATAAACAAGTTTCCAAGTCAAATGAAACCTTATTAGGCTAAGGTTATTGAATCGTATTGAAATCTGATTTTCCTCTTCTATATCACACAACCCTCCAACCCTCAAAGTACACTAAAACATTTGATGCTCTCACATATACAGGTCCTAATTATGATTACGATTCTATGCCTTGACATCCATTCCCTCTCTTTTTGATCTCATCTTTTCCTTTCTGAAGAGCCAGAGAAATGTCACGCCCTGTGTGACTGTCCCCAGGCTGAGACACTGGGCAGAAGCTGCCCACTCACTTCTATGTTCCCACAGGGCTGGAGGTCCTTTGTCCTCCTGGACAGTTCGTGTTACCCCGTGAGCCGTTTTCTGGGGGTTGACTCTGCCCACTCAGAATGAGCCTGGGTCAGAGAACCCAGATTCATGACAAGATATCAACTCAAGTAGCAACTCAACTGAAGACAGGAGGATGAACTGAGATGAGGCGGGGAAGCCAAGAGAAGCAAGAAAATGAGCCCTCTCCTTTGGGGTCGGCCCGCCCTCCCGCCTCGAGGGTGCGCTCTCTGCTGAAAAAAAAAAAAAAAAAGAAAGAAAGAAAGAAAAGAAAATGAGAAGCTGATGAGAGAAGAAGAAATTTAGGGAGGAAGAAAATCAAGGAGAGGGAAAGCAGAGAAGGAAGTTGGGGAAGAAGGCAGGGAGGAGAAGAGGGAAACATGAAGAAAGGTAGCAGTATTAGCTAATGAAGAGCTTACAATGTACCGAGTGCAAGGTTTTACATATATTATCTTTTTTAACGTTTACAATCATCTTTAAGGTAAATACTATTATTATCTCTATTTTATGGATGAAGAAACAGATGCATACTGATATTGAGTACCTCATCCAGAATCTCACAGTTAAAGGCAGAGCAAAAGAATTAATAAAGCTCTGCTGCTACTGCTAAGTCACTTCAGTTGTGTCCAACTCAGTGCGACCCCATAGATGGCAGCCCACCAGGCTCCCCCATGCCTGGGATTCTCCAGGCAAACACTGGAGTGGATTGCCATTTCCTTCTCCAATGCATGAAAGTGAAAAGTGAAAGTGAAGTCGCTCAGTCATGTCTGACTCTTCGTGACCCCATGGATTGCAGCCCACCAGGCTCCTCCATCCATGGGATTTTCCAGGCAAATGTACTGGAGTGGGGTGCCATCACCTTCTCCGAATAAAGCTCTAGACAACCTCAAGTCAGAGCAACAGCCGCTAAGCCTTCTTGATTTGTGCTGAGGCACCCTTAAATCAACAGAGTAACTTGCGCATGGAACTGTCCCCTGATCAATTTCATCAAGACCAAATGGGGAAAAATTTTATTTTGCAAAGACTGTTTGTGAAGCATGTTCCTCCTACTCTCCAAGTCATCTAGATTTTAAAATGCAATCAACAAAGCAATTACTAAGCTAAGGATTTGACTTACTCATTTTTAGAGGGTAGCAGAAATTCTTCCTTGAATTTCTTCAGTACCATGTCCCAGCGTACCTTCCGAGGTGTTAGAAGAACACAGCTCTATGAAATCTAATACTGTATTTTTTGCTAGCTAGTTGTTGAAGACCTTGCTCCCTGCAAGAGAAGGCAAGGAGCACCGCACAGGTGAGGGATAACTAGCGATGAAGAAGACATACTCTGCAATTGCTCAAGCCTACCTCAACTATTACTATGTGACATATAAAGTGTATTCGATTGTTTAAGCATAGTTTTGTCATCAACAACATGATAGTCCTGAATGAGAGGAGGGATCAAGATGGTGAAATATGAGGACGTAAGGCTCACCTGCCCCCACAAATACATCAAAAATATATCTACATGCCAGGCACCCTAGCTCAAGCCAAGCAAATGCCCTGACTCCACCCACCCACATCACAGTGAGGCACTGGATGTGGAGCAGTCACAGCTGGGGAAAGGACTCAACCTGGGAAGACCAAAGCAAGTTATTCCTCTAGGGGAGCCTGGGTGAGGCAGCAGTAGCTACTGCTGATGCCTGTTTAAACAGTGACCCCAAAAGGAGCCCAGATCTCTGACCACAGCCACTCTACCACAGGTCACCTCTCAACACATACCAAGAGTCCACATGGATCCTGTGGAGCAGCTTCAACACGGGCAAGGAGGGAAGAACTTGAGGCTGAGGTTGGCTGTAAGGGACAAAAGGAACTTGCAACCGAGGTGACATCAGAGTGGAGCAGCATGAACTTGCAGAGGCAACACATCAGACCTCTGTCTGTGCCTGAGTCCTACCTGCTTCAGCAGCCCCCTGCTCTGCTGCAAGGGTCCCCGTGCAGGGAAAGGGAGAAAAGCAGACTGAAAACAGAGCCAGCTTGGCCTGATCCTCAAGTTTCTGCTCCAGCAACTTGGGATCAGACTCCACTGCCAAAAAGGTGCTGATGGTCACAGGGCAGAGAGGAGGCTCTGTCTCACACCAGCTCTAGCCCCTCTACCTCCAGCCGCACCCTCTGCTAAGATGACAGCTGCCAGCATATCCTGAAGAAAGATGCAACGTGAGCTGACATGAAATCCAGCTCTCCTACCAAAGGCACTGGGAGCATGCAGTCTGCAGACGGATGATCAAACCTAAGAACATGCCTTCAAGAGCCAATAGGTAACTGCTTTACCTACATTCATAAAGGCAGAAAAATTTAAACAAAATGAAAAGAGAGAGGAATTCTCAACTGAAAGAATGAGAGAAAGCCCCAGAAAACAAAACAACTGATGGGATAAATAATTCAAAACAGTGGTAATAAAAATATTAACTGAATTAGGGAAGAGAACTGATGTAGACAGTAAAACAGTAAACACTTTAAAAAGGAACTTGAAAATTAAAAAAAAGAATCTGAAATGATGAATTCAATACCTTAAATGAAAAATATACTAGAGCCATAAATAGCAGACTAAGTGATATGGAAGAACATAAAGTGATCTGGAGCAAATGATGGAAATCACCCAATCAGGACAGCAAAAGGGAAATCAAAGTTCAAAATCTGAAAGCAATTTAAGATATCTCTGGGATAACATTAACTGTGCCAACACTCATGTTATAGGGATCACAGAAAGAGAAGACAAAGCAAAGGAGATCAATAGTATATTTGAGTTAATTATGGCTGAAAACTTCCCAAATTTTAAGAAGGAAATAGATTTCCAGGTACAGGAAACACAGAAGGTTCTAAACAGACCCACACCAAGAAATATCGTAATTAAAATGGCAAAAGTTAAAGAGAGAACTCTAAAGGCAGCAAATAAAAAGCAGAGTCATATACAAGGGACTCTCCATAAGGTTATCAGCTTATTTCTCTACAGAAATTTTGTAAGCTAGAAAGGAGAGCCACGATATATTCAAAGTAATGAAAGGGAAAAACCTGCAATCTGGTATACTCTACCCAGCAAGATCATCAAAGAATAGATGAGATAAAGAACTTCCCGACATGCAGAAACTAAAAGAGCTTATCTATATTAAACTTACACTAAAAGGGTCTTCTCCAAGTGAAAGAATAAGAATCGAAAGGAAAGGGGAAATCCCCCTAGGAAACACAAGTATAGGGTAAGGAATGAGCATCAGCTCATTAAAGATTAAAAGACAAAGAACTATAAAAGCAATTATAACCACAATAAACAATTATAGGATAAACATGACATCAAAAAAAAAAAAAACCTGTTGGAGAGGGGAATAAAAATGTACATTTTTAGAATGTGTTTGAACTTAAATGACAACCAGTTTAAAACAAGTATTAATAGATAAACAGCTTAGCATATAGGAAACTCAAAGATAACCACAAATCAAAAAAAAACTAAAATAGCTACACAGATATAAAAAGAGAGGTTCACAAGGATATTACTAAAGAAAACAAACAAGGGAAGAAACAAAAAAGAAATGAACATAGACAAACTATAAAAATGACCAGAAAACAAGTAATGGCAATAAGTACTTACCAATCAATAATTATTTTAAATGTCAAAGGACTAAGTGCTCCAGTCAAAAAGCACAGGGTATCTGTTCAGATAAAACGAGTAAGACCCTTCTGTTTGAAAGTGAAAGTCACTCAGTCGTGTCCAACTCTTTGAGATCCCACAGACTGGAGCCTGCCAGGACTGCTAAGGATTGTCCATGGAATTCTCCAGGCAAGAATACTGGCTTGGCTAGCTGTTCCCTTCTCCAGGGGATCTTCCCAACCCAGGGACTGAACCCAGGCCTCCCACATTGCAAGCAGATTCTTTACTGCTCTGAGCCACCAGGGAAGCCCAAGAATACTGGAGTGCATAGCCTATCCCTTCTCCAGGGGATCTTCCTGACCCAGGGGTCTCCTGCATTGCAGCTGGATTCTTTACCAGCTGAGCTTGCCTGCAAAAGGCTGACTTCAGAACTAAAGGCACAAACAGATTGTAAGTGAGGAGACAAAGGTATTTCATGCAAACAGAAACAAGAAAGTGAGCTAGCAATACTCATATTATACAAAACAGACTTTAAAACAAAACTTATAACAAAAGACAAAGAAAGGCATTTTTAATGACAAAGGGGACCAATACAAAAAGAAGATATTACACTCATTAACATCTATGCACCCAATACAGGAGCAGCTAAATATATAAAGCAAATACTAACAAACAAAAAAACAAACAAACAAACATGGAGAATAAACAGCATTCCAAAAAAAAAAAAAAGACTCCAGGAAGAAATTAAACAAGAAATCAGAAAATATTTTGAGACAAAAGAAAATGGAAACATAGAACTCCAAAATCTATGGAATGCAGCAAAAGCAGTATAAAAAGGAAATTAAAAAAACCCAAAGGAATAGATCAATGAAACCAAGACTTTGGTTTTTTTTTTTTTAAAGATAACAAAATTGGTAAATTTTTAGCCAGATTCACTAAGAAGAAAAGAGAGGACTCAAAACAAAACAAGAAATGAAAAATAACAACCAATACCAGAGAGAACCAGTAAATCTTAAGAGAATGCTATGAACAGTTATGTGCCGATAAAAGGGAACCCTCTTACACTGTTGGTGGGAATCTAAATAGGTACAGCCACAACAAAAAACAGTATGGAAACCCCTCAAAATCTAAACAGAGAACTACCATAAAATCCAGCAATTCTACTCCTGGGTATATATCTGGAAAAAATTACAACACTAATTTGAAAAGATACATGCAGCCCAATATTCACAGCAGCACTTATTTACAATGGCCAAGATATGGAAGCAACCCGAGTGTCCATCAACAGACAAATGGATGAAGAAGTTGTGATATATAAAAATGGGATATTACTCAGTCATAAAAAACAATAAAATTCTGCCATTTGCAACAATGTGAATGGACCCACAGGATATTATGCTTAGTAAAGTAGGTCAGAGAAAGACGAATACTATACGGTATCACTTATATGTGTAATCGAAAAGGCATAAAAACAAATGTACATAAAAAACAGAAATAGACTCACAGAAAAAAAAATCAGTGGTTGCAGTGAGGGGAAGAGAAAAGGGGCAAATTAGGCATATGGGATTAGCAATACAAACTATTCCAAATAGATAAGCAATAAAGATATACTATAAAGCACAGGGATTACAGCATTATCTTGAAATAACTTTTAATAGAGCATAATCTATTAAAAAAAAACATTGAATCACTATGCTGTATACTTGAAACTAATACTACAAATCAAATCAATTAAAAATAACATATTCCCTAACTCCTAGAGCTGTTGTGAAGATTATATGAGAAAATGCTTATAAAACACATCTAATACCTAGAAAGTGCTTAATAAATGTCATCATCAAATAGTATCAGTTCAGTTCAGTTGCTCGGCTGTGTCTGACTCTTTATGCAGCATGCCAGGCTTCCCTGTCCATCACCAACTCCCAGAGCTTGCTCAAACTCTGAATCCATCGAATCGGTGATGCCATCCAACCATCTCACCAAACAGTATATCCCCATACAAAAGTTCCGTGCAATTTCTTTAAGATGTTCATTCAAGGAAAGGCTTTGCCTCTCCTGAAGAGTTGACACAGTTTAGTTTTTATGGACACTGAACTTTGTTTTCGGCCATTACTAAGATTGTGACCAAAATCTCACTTCAACTTTAGCAGCCTGTGGAATTCTGCTGTTTGCTGATCTTTTGTCTAACATTGCTTTCCACTCCGTCTGTATTTCCCTTCTTCCTGATTGTTTGCATTGACATATTCATTACTGTAAGCTGCTTCAAACTTTGTGGAATAGTACTGTAAAGTAAAATAAAGTAAAATGGAAGCTCTAAAAATAAATAAATAAATAATTGCAAAATTTGTGAAATAAAGAAAAATAACAAATGAATAAATAATTTTTTTTATGTCTGCTAACCCCCAGGAAAGAGTATTCCCTTCAACTCAGGAAAGCATAAGTTCCTCTAAACTGAACTTGATGATTGGCAAGCAACATGTTTTTTAAAAGATGTTCACTGAATTAATACATGAATATTGAATTATAGGGAATATGATACTTAATGAAAGCCCTACAAAAACATTAAAATTCTAGTTCTAGATAACCATCATGCTAGTTCAAGTATTATTTCAAGTTTATTTTTTAATTAGAAGTGTTCTTTCTCATTTTTGGCCATCTTTCATAATAATTTCAATTAATATCTCTATCTCATTCTCCCAGGAAAAGAGCTGTGTTTGTCTGCTAGTGAACAGGCCATGATTACGTACCAAAATGCATTCATAGACTTTCCAGTTATAGCCCTATTAGAAGGATAATGCTTTGGGAACTGATTAGGAATGCAGAGAGCATTAAAACCAGTTGTGTCATTTTTCAGAAGAGAAAATAAGGCCCAGAAAGATTATATGCTATGAAGATAGTGGCAGCAGAGCTGACCAGGAACACAGGTTTCTCAAGCCTCATCCAGGTTCTTAATATACTCACCTATAACTCCCTAGAAGAGCAAAGATCATAATGACAGAACTCTAAATTAGTACATATACAGAGAAAGAATCATCTGTTCCTTCGTTTCCTTTCTAATGCATCTTATTATATATAAACAACAAACTATTTAAATAGAAATTCCATGGAACTCATGTGTTGGTCTGGCTGAGCCTCTGAAAAATTTAGGAAAAGGTATGCTAACAAAAGGAACAGTCAGCCTTCTCACCTCTCTGCTCACAAAACAAGGGTCCCCTCCTCATAGAGACCTGCTCTGACAATCCATAGAAGCAGCTGTCCCTTTGGCTGCCAATCCCTTACCAGCTGTTGCTCATCCTATCACCCACTGCGGTCCTTATCACAATGGACAAGTATCTGTATTTTCACTTCTGTTTCTGGACTGGTACTGCCTCTAGGCTACAAAAAGTAGGTCTAGCTCATTAGCTGGATTGGTCATTTTTCATTAGTTATCTCTAACAATCTAGACAAAGTGATGTATATTATGCTTTATATACAAAATAATATAGTGTATCTATAATCTCACCAGTTATTGCCATTGGATTCTTTTCTGAAGTGTTGATCAGAGTTTTCATTCATATCTATTTTTACATTTATATGTATATGTATTTTAAGAGTTGTTTGTAGTGCGATATATAAATTATAGTTTAAATTTTCAGAAAACTTGGAACTTGTTCAGAAGCTTTAGAATTGTTCTTTCAATACTCATATTAGTCTAACATCAATTAAGAAATATAAATGATTTAATACACCCACCAAAAAAGTTAGATCTTCCTGTCAAAGCCTGAAATATGAATGCCAAGAATAGAAGAATTAATGCATGCATGCTAATAGCCAGAAACATTTGCTGCTCAAAACAAAGAAGATTGAACTAAATTATATTATTCTAAATGTCTTTGTAATCTAGGAAGCTTTATAAGACTATACCCAACAAGAGAAAACAGGATTAGAGATTTACAGATATTTGCATGATGTGCTTTCTGGCAAATGCAAATTTCTTAAGGAAATAAAAAGATCTAAAAATTGCATCATGTCAAATGAAAATGAGTGCAGGTTGAGAGCAGGATTTGCCTATTGCAGTATCTTTGCCTCTCACTCTTGGAACAAGAGAGCTTCTTTTCTCT
Source organism: Oreotragus oreotragus (assembly GCA_006410675.1). Classification (NCBI taxonomy): domain Eukaryota; kingdom Metazoa; phylum Chordata; class Mammalia; order Artiodactyla; family Bovidae; genus Oreotragus; species Oreotragus oreotragus. The sequence continues at coordinate 50,903 of SJYX01004922.1, forward strand.
TTTTTCCCCAAAACTATTTTAGTCAAAGGAATTTTAAAAGGAGTCTTAAAATCAACCTTATTAAAATATTAAAAAGTTACTGTAAAATGGTATTTTGAGCTTGATACTAGATAAGAAAAATTCATGCCACTCACAGAAAACTCAGTTTCTAGACAAAATGTTACTACTTGCTGTTACTTATGTATATACAAGGGTCTAAAGCGAGATGACTACTGATCCACAGAGGCTGTCTCTCTATGGGAAACATGAAGTGATATTAACCCCACTCCCTAACAAACTGTGAGCTCCTTAAAGGTGAAAATCATCTTTAATTTCCGTCTTAATATCTAGCACATAACCTGACACCTAGCAAGCTCAACAAATCATTACACTGCACACCTGATCCTAATATCATGTAAAGAATGGTTGAATAATAAAGAAATAGCAGACAACTTTCAAAGTTTAAGCTCTGATTAAAAATAAGATGATCCAGAAAAGAACGGGCACATTTTTTTAATGACAATTAAATTTTTAAAAGGAATTTAACTGTCATCTTGCCCACCTCCTCTTCAACACAATCCCTTCACCAAGAGCTAAATCAGTTTTCACTTCCGCCTGACCTCCTGCCTTCTGCCCGTCTTGCTCCCAGATGCAGTTCTGACTTAGACTAAGAGAAAATGTCTCATTTCTGGAGAAGATAGATAGCTTTCTAACTTTGGGAGAGCAATCATACACTCCTTCAAAAACTGATCTTTGCAAAAATTGTGCTTTGGGTAACCTGTTCCATTAACTCCAGTCCCAAAGTGCCATCTGCAAACTGGAACTTTGCCACACGATACTGTTTAAGGCCCATTAGTGACAGGAAAAAAATAAACGAATGCAATTGATTCTTCTATTACTTCTCCATACTCCAAAGGAAACCTTAAGAAGACAAAAGGAATCTTTCATCAAACACAAAATTATACTATGCAGAAACTTTCAAAACAGACTAGTCAGTTCTAATAAGATGGATGAAACTGGAACCAATCATACAGAGTGAAGTAAGCCAGAAAGAAAAACACCAATACAGTATACTAACACATATATATGGAATTTAGAAAGATGGTAATGAGGACCCTGCATGCAAGACAGCAAAAAAGATACAGATGTGTAGAGCGGACTTATGGACTCTGAGGGAAAAGGAGAGGGAGAGGGAGAGGGAGGGATGATTTGGGAGAATAGCATTGAAATATGTATACTATCATGTAAGAAATGAATAAAAGAATACATTTGAATCAGTTCTAATAAGATGGATGAAACTGGAACCAATTATACAGAGTGAAGTAAGCCAGAAAGAAAAACACCAATACAGTATACTAACACATATATATGGAATTTAGAAAGATGGTAATGAGGACCCTGCATGCAAGACAGCAAAAAAGATACAGATGTGTAGAGCGGACTTATGGACTCTGAGGGAAAAGGAGAGGGAGAGGGAGAGGGAGGGATGATTTGGGAGAACAGCATTGAAATATGTATACTATCATGTAAGAAATGAATTGCCAGTCTATGTTCAATGCAGGATGCAGGATGCTTGGGGCTGGTGTATGGGGATGATCTGGAGGGAAGATGTGGGGTGGGAGGTGGGAGGGGGGTTCATGTTTGGGAGTTCGTGTAAAAAAATAAATAAATACAAAAAAAAAAAATCTTCGAAGGGTAAGAAATGTTGGAGTTTTTTTTTTTTTTTTTTTTCATTACTCTGATAAACAGTTGTCACAAAAAACATTTGGACTATTGTTTTGCTTTAAGAACAATTTAATGAGCATGTACTAGAAAAGACTATGGATACTACAGATCCTTTTGTCCAGAATGGAGGTGTTTTTCAACAGAGGAAGCACAAAACAAACCCCAGAGACTTGTGTCTTTCCTCATCAAGGGCAACATCCAATGCCCTTCACACAGGGCAGAGCGGTTTACCCATGCTTTCTCTTCCCTAAAAATCTTAAAAAGGGGATTGCAGTCAATTGAAACTTGTTATGCTGCAATTTACTCAGGCTCGCTAACATGGTGGCATCTTAACAAAATCTCGGTTTCTTTCCTATAAAGGTAGAATTTATCAGAAAGTTAACGTGTGCCTTTGTTATGGACATTTAAGAGAATCTGAACAAACAAATGTAAATTATCAAAGACTGCAATGGTGATACGCTGGTTACTCAAGAAAGCAATCTTTTTTAAAAGAAGTTTCAATACCCACCAATTATTTAGTCACTATGCAAATTGAATCAAGAGTATCTGTCTTAGTTGGCAACACCCCTCCAGCCTAGCACTAATTCACTTGTCTGGGGGACCATCAGATCCCAGCTTGGTTTAGATCACTGCTGCTAGTGTGCAAGGACCTCAGAGTTTGGCCATTTTGGGGAAACCAACGACCCATAATGTCTTGATTGGTATCAGATGACAAAAAGGAGTAAAAAGCAATTTGTCAAAAGAGAGTGGCTTTATATACCAGCATCAGACAATCCTTGTTTCTGCCCATCCATGTTGTCATCTCGATTTCTTTCCTTTCCTTTCTCAAACTCTCTCTTTCCTTCCCTTCCTTCCTTCTTATTTTGGGTTTACTAGTGCTCAGTTCAGTCGCTCAGTCATGTCCGACTCTTTGTGACCCCATGAATCGCAGCTAGCTTTCATATAAAAATATAACTTTTACCTTTGCTTAAATAAGAGCATTGATTAGAGCAAGTCAGACACTATGTTAGGCAGTAAGATGCCTGCCAAAATGTATTCCTTTAGAGACGTTATTATTGGAGAAGGAAATGGCAACCCACTCCAGTGTTCTTGCCTGGAGAATCCCAGGGACGGGGAGCCTGGTGGGCTGCCGTCTATGGGGTCGCACAGGGTCAGGCACGACGGAAGCGACTTAGCAGCAGCAGCAGCAGCAGAGACGTTATTGGTGAAGACATCTTAAGAAAAACTACCTGAATAAGCACAATAAGACTTTACTTAATGCTAGTTTACCTTTTAAACAAAGCACCATAGACACTTTTTTATGACACACTTTAAAAAGACCTCAGCAGATGAGCTACTATGAAATAAAGGATAAAACTCCATTCCTTTTGAAATATATTAAAAATTAATTTTTTCATTATTGGCTCAGATTGACTTGCCATTAGAACTCTTCTCATTTTCTTAAAGTAGATAATTGTCTAAAATTTCTAATGCAGGTCTTGAGAAGTCCATACACATAGTTACCTTCAGTTATTAGGGGGTTTAACACACATACTTTTAGCTTGGTCACTGTCTCCAGAAAGACACTGTCTTCTTCTAATTGGCAAGTCTCCAATTAGCAGGAATCATAGCTTATCTCTATTGTTAGGACTAATTTGAACTGCCTGCCAAAAAATAAAGCTAACAGGAAAAATAATAACTTTCAAAAATAGAACCTCTGCTTATAATTAGGCATCTTACTTGAGGTTTCTACACAAGGAGCAACTCCCCAGCATGCGTGGATGTTTCATTCCTGTTTAGGCCCTATGTCACATTTCCTTGCAGACATATGTGTTCAAAGTCTTCAGTTCCCAGAAAATCAAAAATTATACTAGTTTTTCCCATTATTGTAGTCACTGTGGGTAAAAAAAAAAAAAAAATACCATAAGCAGGGATTGTGATACAAGGGCACAGCTATGCAAAGTTATAAATTTAACTTCTGTTTAATGAAAAAAGTGAACAAAAGCCTGTTTCCAAGTCAAAATTCAGAATCCATCAGCATAGAACCAAGAGGAATGAAAAGAGTTCACTGGGCTCTAATCAGTGATCGCTCTGGACCTCTCACCTTGGGTCCAGTGTGTGGACACCTAGATTGTCCATTTACATAAAATGGCCTTTAAAAGGGAGAAGAGCCAAGGGCACGGTGAGAAACAAGAACTATGGTGCTGAAAGTCACGCAGGGACTCAAGCCAGCGAAGAAAAGGCTACAAGCGATGCTAGACATGAAAGAGAAATAGAAACACTCCAGGGGAAATAAACGGTGCCATGTTTCCTAGGGACAAGGAAACGAAAACTCTAAAAGGAAAGAACAGAAATCCCCCAAAGTAACAAAAACCAGGGGTTACTGAGAAACACTCTCCGCACCCTGACTCCTGTTCCACGGGATGCCCACTCACCGTGATGCTGGCGCGTGCTTGGCAGACACAAAGGGGCACGGTGCAGCTCCGGGCTCTTTATCATATTATTCGTGGAAAATCTCACAGGCACCTCCTCAACAATGGGCTCACAGGTTTTAACAAAAAATGTTTCCCTATTTTACAGGCCCCAAACTGGCCCAAAGTCTCTACCAATAACATATTCACCTGTAAAGCCGTCAAATGAACTGTTCTAGATAAATAACTTTCTGGAAAACAGAACCACAATACCCTAATAAAAGGCATGCTTTTCAGATGGTAAAGAACCTACTTGCAATGCAGGAGGCCCAAGTTCAATCCCTGGATGGGAAAGATCCCTGGAGAAGGGAATGACTACCCGCTCCAGTATTCTTGCCTGGAGAATTCCATGGACAGAGGAGCCTGGAGGACTAACANAGCAGCAGCAGCAGCAGAGACGTTATTGGTGAAGACATCTTAAGAAAAACTACCTGAATAAGCACAATAAGACTTTACTTAATGCTAGTTTACCTTTTAAACAAAGCACCATAGACACTTTTTTATGACACACTTTAAAAAGACCTCAGCAGATGAGCTACTATGAAATAAAGGATAAAACTCCATTCCTTTTGAAATATATTAAAAATTAATTTTTTCATTATTGGCTCAGATTGACTTGCCATTAGAACTCTTCTCATTTTCTTAAAGTAGATAATTGTCTAAAATTTCTAATGCAGGTCTTGAGAAGTCCATACACATAGTTACCTTCAGTTATTAGGGGGTTTAACACACATACTTTTAGCTTGGTCACTGTCTCCAGAAAGACACTGTCTTCTTCTAATTGGCAAGTCTCCAATTAGCAGGAATCATAGCTTATCTCTATTGTTAGGACTAATTTGAACTGCCTGCCAAGAAATAAAGCTAACAGGAAAAATAATAACTTTCAAAAATAGAACCTCTGCTTATAATTAGGCATCTTACTTGAGGTTTCTACACAAGGAGCAACTCCCCAGCATGCATGGATGTTTCATTCCTGTTTAGGCCCTATGTCACATTTCCTTGCAGACATATGTGTTCAAAGTCTTCAGTTCCCAGAAAATCAAAAATTATACTAGTTTTTCCCATTATTGTAGTCACTGTGGGTAAAAAAAAAAAAAAATACCATAAGCAGGGATTGTGATACAAGGGCACAGCTATGCAAAGTTATAAATTTAACTTCTGTTTAATGAAAAAAGTGAACAAAAGCCTGTTTCCAAGTCAAAATTCAGAATCCATCAGCATAGAACCAAGAGGAATGAAAAGAGTTCACTGGGCTCTAATCAGTGATCGCTCTGGACCTCTCACCTTGGGTCCAGTGTGTGGACACCTAGATTGTCCATTTACATAAAATGGCCTTTAAAAGGGAGAAGAGCCAAGGGCACGGTAAGAAACAAGAACTATGGTGCTGAAAGTCACGCAGGGACTCAAGCCAGCGAAGAAAAGGCTACAAGCGATGCTAGACGTGAAAGAGAAATAGAAACACTCCAGGGGAAATAAACGGTGCCATGTTTCCTAGGGACAAGGAAACGAAAACTCTAAAAGGAAAGAACAGAAATCCCCCAAAGTAACAAAAACCAGGGGTTACTGAGAAACACCCTCCGCACCCTGACTCCTGTTCCACGGGATGCCCACTCACCGTGATGCTGGCGCGTGCTTGGCAGACACAAAGGGGCACGGTGCAGCTCCGGGCTCTTTATCATATTATTCGTGGAAAATCTCACAGGCACCTCCTCAACAATGGGCTCACAGGTTTTAACAAAAAATGTTTCCCTATTTTACAGGCCCCAAACTGGCCCAAAGTCTCTACCAATAACATATTCACCTGTAAAGCCGTCAAATGAACTGTTCTAGATAAATAACTTTCTGGAAAACAGAACCACAATACCCTAATAAAAGGCATGCTTTTCAGATGGTAAAGAACCTACTTGCAATGCAGGAGGCCCAAGTTCAATCCCTGGATGGGAAAGATCCCTGGAGAAGGGAATGACTACCCGCTCCAGTATTCTTGCCTGGAGAATTCCATGGACAGAGGAGCCTGGAGGACTAACAGTCCATGGGGTCACAAAGAGATGAACACGATTGACTAACACTTCCCTTTTCACTTTTTTATATTTTAATCATTTTTTGATAAAAGCTTTCTAAAATATATATCCTTTCTCCATAATTAAGTATATAATCTAATACTGACAATCGAGCTTTTGTTGATGGCTAGAATGTTATAAGCATTTTCATTTTGTGAGTTGATACTTCAATTATATAATTTCTTTCCCTTTCTTCTTGACAATGGAGTAAAATTCATGCTCTCATGGAGCTGCCCTCTCACATGTCCTTAACTGCTGGTTCTGATCACCTTTGGAGAAAGAGAAATAAATTTTGCACTATGGAATCCAAAACTGAGAATCAATGAGCTATGTGTGAGGCCTAGTAGTGCAAACTTAGACTTTAAAAGAGAGATTTCCTCATTAGCAGTCTCATCCAACCAATTTTAGAGTAAAAATAGAGCCAACGTTAATAACAATAACAAAATACAATTTATGAATAAATTGAATATCTTTCTACTATGAAATAGGGTTATCATATCATTTTCTAATACCACCAAAATATTAGAATTAGACTTAGCATTTCTTCTCAGAGAGTAAAAAGACTCATCAAGTTCCACTGACTTTCTGTTTCATGTGTCTAAAGGCTGTAATGTCTAAAAATTATACCATGGGGAGAATACATTTTTTAAATGTAATATTATTGTATTAAGCTTATTATTATCAGGTGATTACTTCTGAAAGGGCCATTATTTTGCAGCTCCACAAAAGAGAAGGACCTAATAGTTAAACATAGCCCATTACTGGCACTATCCTGGCCTTTCACTAATGCTACAGCCCCATGTCATCCCATCTCCTCACTCACCCACCATCCCCTCTGGCTCAGCTATTAGGATTCAAAGATCCTACCATTTGCCACGTATTCTAACTTTCAGACAAAATCTTTCTTTCCCCAGACCAGTAATGGTTTCTCGCCTGGCATTTCCTCTGTGCTTCATCCTTTCACTCAGTGACTCCAACCAGGGAGGCCAACACTTCTGGGATATCCCCTGACTACTGTTTTTTTGTTCTCACTCACACATACAAATGGGTGTGCAACATCATAGGTTTTCCTCCCTAGACAACCAGCAGCTTCAAATATCAACACTTTAGGTCTTTACTGATGAATATTCTAGGCTATAGCCAAAGATAAAACTTTGCCATTTATCTTTCCTTTAAACAGTATGGGGGAAAAAAACCTTTAGATTATGAATGCAATTAACACCAGTTTGTAAAATCTAAAAGTCATTTAATATAGTTGAAACAGTAACTAAAGAACTGAACCAAAGCCTAAAAATAATGTCACTTGCTCTCCACCACTTAAGATGCAATGGGAATTTTAAAATGAGAGATAATTTGGATTTATTCCTAATTTAAACCCAATCAAAACACCAGGATCATTCCAAATTCTATTCCACTATTTTTGCATCCTCAAATTAGGCATGCAATGAAAGTGAGCTTGGGCAAGAAGCCTCAGGAACATCATATTGAAAACCAAAAGTCAGAGAAATGCATTCTATGTGTCGGGCACAAGATTTCTCTTATACGCTAGGCCTTAACTGTCAACGCTTCTTTTTTCGGAGTTTCATCAGAAAGTATATAGATCATATCTATAATAATTCCCTATTTAAAAACTAAGGAATGTTACTGGATATGGAGAAAAATCCTAGCTCTACGAAGTAGATATATTTGAATCCAGGAAGTGAGTCCGTTATTTGTATAGCTTCATTAATGAGGATTGTATTCAAATTTCCTTCCTTTGTTTTATTCTTTTGGTAAATATTCCTTGAAGGGCAGGGTAGCAGGGGAACTAGAACATTTGGCTTCATGTTTTATTTATGGTCCTATATTTGTGTGAAGTTTGCCAAAGGGAAAACAAAATTTCATGTTAACTGATCTGATACATTAGGAACACATGTCCACATAGGTTTTGTGCGGGTTGGCTCAGCTGCCTAACAATATCTGCTAAGGGTACCAAATACATGAACTTAGTTCCAAATAATCTTTCTTTTACAGCAGGATACTACCTCCCTATTCCCATCTGATACAGGCAAGATGGACACACAACCCCAGGGATGTGGGCATGTGGTATTGTAAATCCATCATGTCCACTGAGGGGAAACAAAACCACACCACTTAACCAACAACACACATGCTAGTCATTAAGGGCTTCCCTGGTGGCTCAGGGCTAAAGAATCTGCCAGCAATGCAGGAGACACAGGTTCGATCCCAGGGTCAGGAAGATTCCCTGGAGAGGGGAATGGCAACTCACTCCAGTATTTCTGCCTGGGAAATCACATGGGCAGAAGAGCCTGGCAGGTTACAGCCCATGGGGTCACAAAGAGTGAGACATGACTTAGGGACTTAAAAACAGCAACGTTGGTAATCATTGTATGCATGCCAAAAGGTTGATGAATCTAAAATGAATCCTGGCCAGTTAAACCAGCTCAGCTGTCTACACACACAGCCTTGCCCCAGACAGCAGGTTCAAGCTCTGTGGTACCGATATTTGTCCATCTGACCCTCAGAGATCTGTGAGTGACAGAGGTGGAGACTGAAATCAGAGAAAACGCTTGCAAGCATTAAAGTCTCCATAGAAGTCCAAAATTTCAGTGTAATGGCAGTAGACAGATGAAGTCTGAAAGGAATGAAAAATTCGTCCCTGAATCTGCCCTGTGGTTCTCTCTCTGAGGAGTGATCAAGAGGTAGTGAGCCAAAATGTTTTCCCATAAAGAGGAAATGGAGTGTTCTCCATTGCCAGGAAAGGCTGCAGGATTCTGAAGAAGTCTCATTAGGAACAGTCTTTGTTTTTTAGTTTCGCTTTTCTTTTTTTTCCTCTCCAAAGAGAATGAGTAATTAAAGGCCTCTGAATTACTCATGCTCGTTTTTCTAAAACCAAAGATTTTTTTTTTATTGTTCTTCTAAATAAATTAAGGAACTATATTTTTATGTCTCAAATCTGAAAATCATGCTTGAAACAAATGCTGAGTACTTTTTAATGCTGAAAGAAGCATTCCCTTCTGATAAAAAACATTTTAATCCTCAGAATCTGATATAACATGATAATGCCCACAGAAGCCTTTGAATTGTTGGTGATTGTGGGGCTGTTGTTTTGCTGTACTGGTCATGTATTACTGCTGATCTTGTCACACTGGGTCACTCACCCACCAACAGATATTTAACACACTGTGTATTCCCTCAAGGGTGAATTAGCTGCATGCCCAGGGCTCAGTTGTTTCATGCTAATAGCTATTAAGTGAGCTTCTTTCTATGAAAGAATTAGAGCAGCTAATAAAAATTAGAGCTCAAAAATAGAGCATCCAGAATACTGGAAAAAATTCTAACTATGATGTACCTTTCACAACAGAAAGAAACTTGCAAGGTTTAGGGTAATGCAAAGAGCATAGCACACTCACACAACAAAATGAAGCTTTCATGCCAACAGAAATCTGAGGCCAGGGAGCTATTCCCAAATTTTTTCTACTAGATATTAACTCCCTTGGTATTTACATCCTATTTGTGAAATAAAGGAATAGAATTAGATGAACTGTAAGTCCCATTTCAGCTATACAATTTTAACATCCAACATAATGAATGAGACAGCTGCCACCCCATTCACATATTAATTAAGGATTTTTTAGCTTCCATAAATTAACCTCCTCAAAATGAAATGATACAGGATCCTAACTACAAACCAGGACTGGGACTCTGTGTAATTATGGCTAACAACTTATTCAATCCTGCAGCTAAGATTTTGTAATACTGCCCCAAATTCCTACACAGAGCAAAGTTTTTCAATGAGTGAAACAATAAACAAAGCTAATGGAAATTAGGTCACCTAAAACATTGGAAAATTAACTTTTAGTGTGATGTACCCTTCATAGTATTCAATAGCAGACTTGATTTTGTAAAAGTGAAAAGTGTGACCATGGTAAATAAATTTTGTGACAAATTTTGTTTGTTCCATGGTTTATCAGGGTTGGTTAAAGTGGAAAATACGATGAGTTGTATGTCTTATAGAGAACATGGGGATTGTCACAATTTAGCTATTATGCTGGGTATTGATGTTTTTTTGTAAACGGAAACTACAAGTTTGCATAGTTTTATGGTTAATATACCCAACGAACGTGAACAGAAACAAAACAGATGGCATTAGGAATATAAACACAGCAATGATTACTAGTGAAATAAAAATTTCCTTCTAATCCTTTGCTTTAAAGAAAAATATTAGCTAATGAGTTCTACTCGTATAATGCAATGTACATAGAAGAATGATTAGAAAAGTAAGAAATAATTGCCTTATTAGAATATAAAGATACAGGTGAGAAGATGTTAAGCTGACATTAAAGGCATATTGTAGAGAGACAAGTTACAAGAAGGAAAAAGTAGGAAAGAATGAACGTATAATTTGTGGAAAGTGGGGCTTAGCACATTCCTATATTCTAAAAGAGGTTTTTGGCAAAACTGTTGAATTCTCATTTACTTAATCCCTTTGGGTACAAAATTCCTTCAAGTATGCATTAAACTTTTGAAACTAAACAGTAGGTATATAATTATTTTGCTTCATCACAGTTAATAAAAGAGGGAAACCAAGGTGGAAACAGTAAGAGTTTTTGCATGCTGACACTCTGATCTTTAAAAATGTTTAAACCTGAGCCACCCAAATAGAGCCTAACAAAGACAAGAAGGCACTTGACTGCGCTCAAGTTTAGGATGTTGATCATATTCCAAGACAACAACCTACAAACGAGATGGCTGGAACCCATTAAACCGCACGGCCCTCACAGCTGTGGAAGGAGACCTAAACTGTACGCTGTCAAAGTGTGAGCTGCTCAGTCACGTACGACTCTGTGACTCCATGGACAGTAGCCAGCCAGTTCCTCTGTGCATGGGATTTTCCAGGCAGGAATACTGGAGTGGGTGGCCATTCCCTTCTCTGAGGAATCTTCCTGACCCAGCGATCAAACCCTGGTCTCCCGCATCGCAGGCAAATGTTTTATGGTCTGAGCCACAAAGGAAGCCCAGAATTATGAGATGACCCCCAAATTCCCACCCCCTGGTGTTCACAGCCTGGAGAATCCCTCTCCCTTCAGTGCAGGGAGACCTGTGAAGATGACAGCATAGTCTCTCCTTTGCTTACGTCCTACTGTTGGACAAAAAGGCAATGCCACAGTCACTCCATTGCTCGTATTACACTATGTGGGTCTCCTCATAGCGGACCGGAGAGCATTTTCTCTGGCTGACTTTGAAGATCTCAGCCTCACAATATTGCCAACTGGTGAGGCCTTGAAGTGTGCTTTGGGAGCTGAGGGCAACCCCTGGCTGACAGCCAGCAAGACAAAAGGGTCCTCACTCTTGTGGCCACGAGGAAATGGATTCTGCCAGTAACCTCACTGGACCTGGCAGAGCACCCCAAGCTTCAAGGAGAAGCAGAGTGCAGCCAACGTCTTGATACAGGTGGTGAGATTCTGAGCAGAGGATCCAGAGAAAAGGCAGCCTGATTCCAGACCCACAGAAATTGTGAGATAATAAATTCGTGTCATTTTAAGATGCTAAATTGATGATAATTTAGTACACACAGAGAAAACTAATGACCAATTTGGCTGTCCATGATACATTTCAGGGTCAACAAAGACATCTCAGAAGTGATGATCTGGACTGCAAATTGAATTAGTTATTCTGAAACAAACACCCAAATCACTTTGGAAACGTCTTCTATACAATTAAGTTTTAATTTATGCAGTAACCCCCATCTCCATCTGTGCTATGCTGAGTCACTCAGTCATGTCTGACTCTTTGCAACTCCATGGACTGTAGCCTGCCAGGCTCCTCTCTCCATGGGGATTCTCCAAGCAAGAATAGGTTGACATGCCCTCCTCCAGGGGATCTTCCCAACCCAGGGATCGAACCCAGGTTCACTGCATTATAGGCAGATTCTTTACCATCTGAGTCACCAGAGAGGCCCAGGAATACTGGAGTGGGTCACCAATCCCTTCTCCAGGGGAACTTCCTGACCCAGGAATTGAACTGGGATCTCCTGCATTGCACGCAGATTCTTTACCAGCTGAACTACCAGGAAGCCCCTTTCTCCATCTACCGTAACTCAAACCAGTCTTGTTCACAAACACTATTTCCTTAACATGCAATATTTTATGCTTTTTTTTTTTAACTCTCATGTGCTTTCTTTGCAGACACTCTGATAATGATTCTAAAGATAATGAACAAAGAGAAATAGACTAAATGACTCCCTAAAGAACACATTCCCATTGAGATTCCAAAGTGAGCAATCTAGGCTTATACCAATATCTGTGTATTTACTGTAAATATCTTTGCTGTACTTAGAAACTCAGTTGTGTCCAAGTCTTGCGACCCCATGGACTGAAGCCCACCAGGCTCCTCTATCCATGGGATTCTCCAGGCAAGAATACTGGAATGGGTTGCCATGCCCTCCTCCAGGGGATCTTCCCAATCCAGGGATCAAACCCAGGTCTCCTGCACTGCAGACAGATTCTTTACTGTCTGAGCCATCAGGGAAGCCTGCCTCTTTCTGTAATTAACTGGAAATATTTGTATAAAAATATGGAGGTTTATTTATTCATGTCAACTAAAGCTACAGACCAATTTTAAAATTAAGTATTTCAGCACACTGATTTGTCAATAAAACATAATTTCCCCAATATCTGATATACAAGTGAAACTTTATTTATTTACATTTTACCCTACACTCATGTCTAGCTCTTTGAATAGACAGGGCAGTCAAGGTCACTGTGAAGTATGATTTGAGGAATACCAAAAAATTTCATCCCAAAGCACTCCCACTACCTTAATAAGGTACCCAATATTGTTATCATTAAGATTTACTCTGTATCTCAAATATTTTTTTTCAAAGAATGTATGAGAAAATTCTAAATAAGTAGAAATACACACACATACACACACATACACATGAGAGTTTCACCCTGGGGGCTTAAAATTATCTCAAGAAAGCCTAAGTGTGTTAGTCACTCAGTTGTGTCTGACTCTTTGTTATCCCATGAACTGTATGTAGCCTTCCAGGCTCCTCTGTCCGTGGAATTCTTCAGGCAAGAATATTGGAGTGGGTTACCATTCCCTTCTCCAGGGGATCTTCCTGTCCCAGGGACTGAACTCTAGTCTCCTGCTTTGGAAGCAGTTTCTTTACAAACTGAACCACCAGGGAAGGGTTAAGAAAGCCTATGGAAATCCAAATACATTTTAAACTGCTGCATTCTAGAATATACTATTAGGTTGGTGCAAATGTAATTGCAGTTTCAGATCGTGACTATTACATCATTATAACTAGGCTCAGACATATCTTTAATAATCACAATAGAAACCATTACAATCAACACATTTTTGCCAACAAAAAATAAGTTTGTTTATTCCTGCAGCATAAAAATCCATATTTTGGGATTCAATGAACTCTTGGAAAGAACTTTATGCCTCCTGTTGGTTGTGGAAGCATTTTCCCTTCAAAAAGTTGTTGAGACGCTTGAAGAAGTGGCCGTCGGTTGACAAGGGGCCAAGTGAACACGGTGAAGCGCTGCTTGTGTGACGTGGGGCCTCGCGTGGTCAGGGAGAAGAACTGTGCCCCTTCTGTTGGCCAGGGTCAGCTGTAGGCTTGCAGGTTTCAGTGGGTCTCGTTAATCTGCTGAGCATACATCTCAGATGTGATGGTTTCACTGGGATTCAGAAAGCTACAGTGGATCAGACAGGCAGCAGATCATCAAACTGTGACCATGATGTTTTTGGGGGGCAAGTTTGGCCTTGGGAAGTGCTTTGGCACGTCTCCTTGGTCCAACCACTGAGCTGGTCATCACCAGCTGTCATATAAAATCCACTTTCTATCACACGTCACAATCCGATCAAGAAACGGTTTGTGTTGTTGCACAGAATAAGAAATGACAACAGTTCAAAATAAGCGATTTAAAAAATTTTTCATTCAGCTCATGAGGCACCCACTTATTGAGCTTTTTCATGTTTCCAATTTGCCTCAAATCCCAAATGACTGTAGAACGGCCAACACTGAGTTCTTAGGCAACTTCTTGTGTAGTTGTAAGAGGATCAGCTTCTTTTTTTTTTTTTTGAATCTTTTGTTTTTATTTTTTTAGATTTTATTTTAGTTATTTTAAATATAAATTTACTTATTTTAATTGGAGGCTAATTACTTTACAATATTGTATTGGTTTTGCCATATCTCTGGGGCTGCACAGAGTCGGACACGACTGAGCTACTTAGCAGCAGCAGCAGCAGCCCTAAGAAAGCTAATAAAAAAACCTCCAAAATCTGCCCTCACTGCCGCAGAGGAATGCATTGAGCCAAAGATTGTAAATCTAAATTTGACATTGAAGGGAAACCTATTCTGGGAAACTCCAAGCAGGGGACCCTCCAGGTCCCCTTCAACAAAAAACCAAGGACAAATTCCATCTTCTCCCTCAAACCCTCAACATCTGGCAGTGCTGCCGTTGATATACCAGCCCTAAGTGACTTTCTCCTTTACCCTCAAGCAGTCCCCTCTAGAATACCTACCGGACTTTTTGGACCCCTGCCCCCACAAACCTTTGGTCTTTTACTTGGCCGATCTAGTTTGACTTCTAAAGGAATTACTGTTCACCCTGGAGAAGTTGATTCAGATTATAAAGGAGAAATTCAAATTATGACGTTATCTCAGATTTTATGACAACTCAAAAAGGGGGATAAGATTGCTCAATTACTTCTTTTTCCTTACATTTCTATTAACACCTCTAATGATATCCAGACGGGCGGATTCGGTAGTACAGATCAAAAACAGTCCTTTTGCACATTGTTGGTATCTGAATTTGCCCAACCGACTATAAATATCAAAATTAATGGTAAAAGATTTCCTGGTCTCTTCGACACTGGATCTGATATTACTATTATTTCCAAACATTTATGGCCCAAATCCTGGCCTGTACAAAAAATTTCTTGCCAAGTTGCAGGTATTTCTCAAACCAAAGTACAAGAAGTTTATCAGAGTACTCATTTATCCATGTGAGAGACCAGAAGGCCAACCTGCAACATTAAGACCTTATGTGATAGATGCACCCCTTAATATAATAGGAAGGGATTTCTTATGCAATGGCAAACTCAGATATACATTCCACATTTTTCCTAGGGGCCACTGCTCATTTAACAAACAATACAATTATTAAAATATCTTGGAAGAATGACCAGCCTATTTGGACAGAACAGTGGCCCCTCACGAAAGAGAAATTACAGGGGGCTAAGGAACTTATAGATACACAACTAGAATTAAAGCATATTGAGGAATCTTGTTTTCCCTGGAACTCTCCTATTTTTGTTATAAAAACGAAATCTAACAAATGGCATCTCCTAACAGACCTTAAAAATGTTAATGCATCCATAAACCTATGGGTGCATTACAACCAGGAATCCCATCACCTACCACTCTTCCTCAAAATTGGCATATTATTATTATTGATTTACAAGATTGCTTTTTAAATATACCTTTACATCCTTTAGACCGAGAAAGATTCGCTGTCTCTCTCCCTTACCCTAATTGGACCTCATAAATGGTACCAATGGACTCTACTGCCACAAAGGATGATGAATTCTCCCACCATGTCAGTACTACGTAGCTAAAGCCCTTGAGCCTGTGAGAAAACAATTTCCTAACTTTCTTGTTATTCACTATATGGATGATATATTGTTTTTGGCTCCATCTATCTTAGAAACTCAACACATATTTGGTATAGCTCAACTATGCTAAAAAAACTCTGGATTAATCATTGCCCCTGAAAAAATTCAACCCTCTACACTTTACCATTACTTGNCTTTCTTGTTATTCACTATATGGATGATATATTGTTTTTGGCTCCATCTATCTTAGAAACTCAACACATATTTGGTATAGCTCAACTATGCTTAAAAAACTCTGGATTAATCATTGCCCCTGAAAAAATTCAACCCTCTACACTTTACCATTACTTGGGGTTTGTTGTTAATAGACAACGTATTACTCCCCAACTAACTCAGATCCGTACTGATAAATTATCAATCTTAAATGATTTTCAAAAGCTCTTAGGTGATATAAATTGGATTAGACCTTCCTTAGGCATTGCTAGTTATCAACTGAATAACCTATTCAATACTTTAAAAGGAGATCCTGATTTAAATAGCCCTTGTTCACTTTCTATTATTTAGTGCAAAATAAATTATAAAAACAATTTCTTATTCTCATCAAACTAGATTTACCTCTAGAGTTATTTATACTCCCCTCTCTTCATTTTCCTACAGGACTTCTTGCCCAGCAAGAACACCCAGTAGAATGGATCTATATACTTTAAAAGGAGATCCTGATTTAAATAGCCCTTGTTCACTTTCTATTATTTAGTGCAAAATAAATTATAAAAACAATTTCTTACTCTCATCAAACTAGATTTACCTCTAGAGTTATTTATACTCCCCTCTCTTCATTTTCCTACAGGACTTCTTGCCCAGCAAGAACACCCAGTAGAATGGATCTATATCCGTTTTAGGGGAATAAAGTCACTTACACCCTACCTTGATTTAATTGCTCTAATCATTATCAGTGGAAGAAATAGGACTAAAACTCTAATTGGCTCCGATCCTCATAAAATTGTAATACCTATCAATAAATCTCAATTTGAGAATGCATTACAAACTTCTACCAACTTCCAAATAGCTTTTCTGGAATATTTTGGAGAAATTTCATTCCATTATCCTTCTGGTAAGCTGTGAATTTCTTCAAAAATACTGAATTTATTATTTCTCACATTATCAGCTCACAGCCTATACCACAAGCTGAGGTTTTTTATATAGATGAGACTAAAAACACCATAGCTTCATTCTGGTCTCTTAAGGAATATAAAGTCTTTTATACTAAATTTCATTTTGCCCAACAAAATGAATTATATGCTCTTATTCAAGTTATTTGCCTACATCCTTACCCTATTAATATAGTCTCTGACTCTATATATTCAGTTTTTTTATTAGAAAATATAGAAACCTCCACCATAAACTCCAATCAACCTATTATTCAACAACTCTTTTTCGAACTACAATCTGTTCTTAGAAACCGTAATTCTCCCATTTATATTATACATATTCGAGCACATTCTTGCCTTTCTGGGCTCCAAGACTTATGGTAATGAGCAGGCTGATAACTGGTTTCCTTTGATACTCCAGAGGAACAGCATGCTCTGTTGCACAACAATGCTGGCTCCCTACACCAGCTATGGAAAATCCCACACTGCCAGGCTAAAGGAATTATTATTAATTGCTCTACCTGTAGATCCCTACATCTTTGACCCATTGCCCAAGGTATTAATACTAGCGGTTTGCAACCTAATGAACTATGGCAAATGGATATAACTCATTGCCCTGAACTTTCTCCATTTTCTTTCTTGCATGTCTGTATCAACACTAATCCTTCTTTTATTTGGGCCACACCTCTTCGCGAGGCTACACAACACGTTATAACTCACTTATTAGCTTGTTTTGCTAATAATGCAAATGGGATAATAATGTAATGGGAACTTCTTCTGCTGCTGCTGCTGAGTCGCTTCAGTCGTGTCCGACTCTGCGTGACCCCACAGACGGCAGCCCACCAAGCTCCCTCATCCCTGGGATTCTCCAGGCAAGAACACTGGAGCGGGTAAAACAGAAAATGGCCCTGCCTCTATTTCTAGACACTTTAAATAATTTTTACAATCTTTTTCTATTAAACATATTATAGGTATTCCTTATAATCTACAGGCACAAGGCATAGTCGAACCAACATATCACACACTAAAGTTGCAAATAAAAAGGGGGAATACACAGGAACACCACTGTCTTCCTTATCTAAAGCAGACTTCACTAGATTCCAACACAAGATATTTTCTAAACCTATGACTATTGTTAATACAGCTTATTTGTTTTAAATTTTTTAAACTTACACAGAGAGATATCTTAACAAGAGCGAAAAGCATTTCAAGGAATTGAAGGACACTTCTCTTCCTCTGCCCACTTGGTACCAAGATGGGTTAATGAAACAATGGAAATCTGGGAAACTAATCTCACAGGGAAAGGGGTATGCTTGTATTTCCCCAGATGGATCCAATGAACTCACATGGCTTCCTCTTCAGAAGATTTGACCCAAGGGGGCCCCCGGCCTTCAAAATAGAGGCGAAACAACAAAAACCCCAGAAAGAAGAAATTCCAATTCGGGCCATAGTGGCTCTAAAGATCTCCAGGAAGCACCGCCCTCGGTGGCATCAACCTTATGAATTCCCCACTTGGAGACAAATAAAGCCCTTACTAATCGAGCTGAAAATTTGGTCTCTTAACAGGGAATGCCTCGGAGTCCTGAATACATTATCCTGCTCCATCTGCTTGCCCGTGCCTCCCCCGTTGGAGCTCTAACTAATCATATTTACTGGGCTTACATACCCAGCCCACTTCTACTACAAGTGGTGAAATGGATGGAGAGAGGACCAATCGTTTCAACTGATGACTCTATACATATGCCGTCTCTCTGGAGCATTAAAGGCCCCACACACCCTGAAGAAGAAGGAAACTAATTAATATTTCTCTAGGTTATGAAGTCCTTCCTTTGTGCATGGGCCCAACAGAATTATGCATAAATGTTAGCCAACAAACTTGAGCTTTTGCCCTGCCTCCCAAAAAGGACTTTTGGACGTTGCTTGGATTATTTACTGCCCTTTCTATGTTTGTGAACCACGTTTCTACTACTGAGACTTTGGGGAAAGAGCTAGGGAAAGAACAAAGAATATTATGCAAAGGGTTCACTTATAAGAATTTTACATATACTCCTGTTCATTAGGACAAATGTCAAGCCAAATCAGGAAAATTAATGTTATTGGGTAATCATACAATTGTTGATTGGGGACCCCATGGTATGTGGTTATCTAACTACTCGGATGATATTAACAGCACTGTGTGTGACTATGCTACTCAAGTGACATGGAAGGCCACTGACACTGTGATGGAGCATTACCATGACAAAGGATTTCTTGGGTGGCTTGAAAGTGGATTAGCCCCACCTCCCACCTTGTCCTAGAATAAACAGAGTTCTGGATAAACAGAGTGGGCCTGAACAATGGGATATCTCGAAACTTGCTGCGAGCACTGAAGAACTTGGGACTTGGACAGACATTTCCACAGGGACCAGTCGTGGTCATAGTAACTATTTCTTTTGCTATAATCAATCGTCTTTTATACAGGCCTGTGTCCCACTTCCTTTTGTTATAGCCATAGGAAATTTACAACTTAATAAGACTTTACGTTCTGTAACTTGTATTAATTGCAAACTACATACTTGTCTTAACTCCTCTATTTCTTTAAGAAATGATTCCTTTTTGATTCCTCGATCTCGACATAATTTGTGGTTACCAAGAAATCTCCAACGACCCTGGGAAGAAGGTCCCATGGCTGGACTCGCTTCCAGATTACTTACTAAACTGCTCCAACGATCTAAACGATTCGTTGGATGGCTGATCCTTGGCATTTTGGGGTTAATAGCTATTTGCACCACTGCTCATTCCATAGTTCATCAGGAAGCTGAAGAAGGCTTTCTTATCTCTTCTTGCTATTCTTTGGAACTCTGCATTCAGATGCTTATATCTTTCCTTTTCTCCTTTGCTTTTCGCCTCTCTTCTTTTCAGTGCTATTTGTAAGGCTTCTCCAGACAGCCATTTTGCTTTTTTGCATTTCTTTTCCATGGGGATGGTCTTGATCCCTGTCTCCTGTACAATGTCACGAACCTCATTCCATAGTTCATCAGGAACTCTATCTATCAGATCTAGGCCCTTAAATCTATTTCTCACTTCCACTGTATAATCATAAGGGATTTGATTTAGGTCATACCTGAATGGTCTAGCGGTTTTCCCTACTTTTTTCAATTTAAGTCTGAATTTGGAAATAAGGAGTTCATGATCTGAGCCACAGTCAGCTCCTGGTCTTGTTTTTGTTGACTGTATAGAGCTTCTCCATCTTTGGCTGCAAAGAATATAATCAATCTGATTTCGGTGGTGACCATCTGGTGATGTCCATGTGTAGAGTCTTCTCTTGTGTTGCTGGAAGAGGGTGATTGCTATAACCAGTGCATTTTCTTGGCAAAACTCTAAGTCACATGAAATCATGGCCTATTCTAGCTTCTCAGTTTTTGAGTCAAAAATATGATTATGTAGCTCAAAGATCAGCCAACTACTGCTCATGACCAACTTAGCCAGCTGCAGCTACTGTGAATAAAATTTTAGTGAAACACAACTACACCCTTTTCTTTTATATTGTTTAAGGCTCCTTCCTGGTACAGTGACAACATTGTAGAGTCGTGACAAGCTGCATGGCAGGCAAAGCCTATTTCTTTAGAAGAATGATTTGCCAACCCTTGTTTCTAGTCTATCAAAAATCAGTATTTAGTCTGAGTTTATATTAGTATATCTGTAACACCATAAAGAAAGTATATAGGACCCTATCTAAAGTTCTCGGTTAAGTAAATAAATGGCATTGGCAGGAAGTGTGTATGACCAAAATACTATATAGTAATATATATTTAGACTGGCTAGTGATTAATAGACCCATATAACATGAAGGGTGACAACATCTTACTCTTTTGTAAGCATTCATAAAATTGGCAAATAAATTCTCTTGGTATTTTTGGCCCTTACAGATCATTCATTATTGCAAACCTCATCTTGATATTGTAGTTACAAAACATTTTTTCATGAATTTAACTTCTTTGTAGACCTTTGTGTAATACAATACTGCATAAAAATTTTATAACTTTCTGTATATAAACTAACTGTAGAACCTGGCTGAGATAGAAAATTGAGTAGAAATGAAAAGAAAAAATGCTATGATAGCTTTTGTAATTATAGGATATGTTCATACAATAAATATTAAACCTAACATTAATGACACAACTTTAAGACAAAAAAAGTAGCCAAGTTAAAGCACATCTGTTCCTAGAATTTTTCTTATGGCATATAATTTAAATGGCATAGGCAATTTCAGATAAACTAAAAAGCAACTGGTTAAAACTTAAATATTTCTTTATGGTGCAGAATTTGAGCTTCTAATTAGTATTTATGTATGCTTCTGAGGTGATTATTTTTTGAAAACATGTTTGATATAAGCAGCCATCCCAGTCTATGACAATGTGGAAATAGAATGACATCATGTCTAGAGAAAAATTCAAGTCAAGATATCTGATTTTTATGAAAAGTTGTCAACTTTACAAAAGAGTGTGTCTGTTCATCTGGTATAAAAAAATCTAAACCATAATATCATGTCTCCAAATATGTCTCAGAGAGCTCATCCATTAACTTTAAAATTCAAATACTCAAATTTCACATAACCTATCTGAACACTGTTATATTTGAGAGTTTCAAGGGGCTATAATAGTTTCCCTAGCTTCTTTGAGCTCTTTTCATTTGCTTATTCATTTGTTCATTCAAATGACTAAATCTTATAAACTTTCTGATGACCTACTATATACCAGGTATATTGCCTGGGCAATCACCATGCACGATAGCTGACCAAAACCAGAAAGCCATATTTTATTTCCAACAAGCATTTGCCAAGGGCCCATGTCCCTTGGACTGCAAGGAGTTCCAGTCAGTCCATCCTAAAGGAGATCAGTCCTGGGTGTTCATTGGAAGGACTGATGTTGAAGCTGAAACT
The DNA here is from genome assembly GCA_006410675.1 of Oreotragus oreotragus. NCBI lineage: Eukaryota > Metazoa > Chordata > Mammalia > Artiodactyla > Bovidae > Oreotragus > Oreotragus oreotragus. The sequence goes on from SJYX01004922.1 coordinate 72,822, forward strand.
CCAACAATACTTTGGCCACCTGATGAGAAGAGCTGACTCATTTGAAAAGACCCTGATGCTGGGAAAGATTGAGGGCAGGAGGAGAAGGGGATGACAGAGGATGAGATGGTTGGATGGCATCACTGACTCAATGGACATGAGTTTGGGAGACTCTGGGAGCTGGTGATGGACAGGGAGGCCTGACATGCTGCAGTTCATGGGATTGCAAAGAGACACTACTCTCTGGGACACTACTGAGTGACTGAACTGAAGTGAATATAACACATACTTTATGCACTGTGCTAAGATCTAAGAATAAAGAGATAACTAAATTGAACAATGGTGTAAAACACCGGTATGCACCAGATATTCCTGGACATTTCAAAATATACAGAGGCTTAGGTTCCATTTTGATCCAGTGGATCAGGATTTCTGTTAGTAGGACCCATAACTGAATTTTTGCAAATTCAACTGTTGATCATTAGGCACACTGAAGTTTGAGTCATTTGTCTGGAAGATGTACTATACAGCACATAGATAAGGAAAGTCCCATGATTAAAATGGAAATACCAGGAAAGAAGCATCAAGTGCTACCTGAAGAGATCAGAAAGAACTCTTTGAAGAAACAGAATCTTCAAGATGTCTTAACAAATGAGAAATTCACCAAGAAGATAAACAGAGATAATTTACATGCAAGAGGTAATCCATTTAGAAATGAATGAAGTCATGAGAACAGCATGTCCTGTTTGGGAACTGCAAATTGCTAAACAGATGCTAAATAGTTGGAGGGTGTGAATGGGAAATACAGACATCAGACTGATTATATTATTTGCAGCCAAAGACAGAAAACCTCTATACAGTTAGCAAAAACAACACTGGGAGCTGACTGTGGCTCAGATCATGAACTCCTTCTTGCCAAATTCAGACTTAAATTGAAGAAAGTGGGGAAAACCACTAGACCATTCAGGTATGACCTAAATCAAATCCCTTATGATTATACACTAGAAATGACAAATAGATTCAAGGGATTAGAGCTGATAGACTAATCTGATAGAGGGCCTGAAGAACAATGGATGGAGGTTTGTGACATTGTACAGGAGGCAGTGATCAAGACTATCGCCAAGAAAAAGAAATGCAGAAAGGCAAAATCGCTGTCTGAGGAGGCCTTACAAATAGCTGTGAAAACAAGAGAAATGAAAGGCAAAGGAGAAAAGGAATGGCAATCCACTCCAGTACTATTGCCTGGAAAATCCCATGGACAGAGGAGCCTTGTAGGCTACAGTCTATGGGGCCGCAAAGAGTCGGACACGACTGAGCGACTTCACTTCACTTATACCCATTTGAATGGAGAGTTCCAAAGAATAGCAAGGAGAGATAAGAAAGCCTTCCTCAGTGATCAATGCAAAGAAAAGGAGGAAAACAATAGAATGAGGAAGACTAGAGATCTCTTCAAGAAAATTAAACATACCAAGGGAACATTTCATGCAAAGATGGGCTCTATAAAGAACAGAAATGGTATGGACCTAACAGAAGCAGGAGATATTAAGAAGAGGTGGCAAGAATACACAGAAGAACTATACAAAAAAGATCTTCATGACCCAGATAACCACGATGGTGTGATCACTCATTTAGAACCAGATATAATAAAACGCAAAGTCAAGTGGGCCTTAGGAAGCATCACTACGAACAAAGCTAGTGGAGATGATGGCATTCCAGTTGAGCTATTTCAAATCCTAAAAGATGATGCTATGAAAGTGCTGCACTCAATATGCCAGCAAATTTGGAAAACTCAGCAATGGCCACAAGACTGGAAAAGGTCAGTTTTCATTCCAATCCCCAAAAAAGGCAATGATAAAGAATGCTCAAACTACCGCACAATTGCACTCATCTCACATGCTAGGAAAGTAATGCTCAAAATTCTCCAATCCAGGCTTCAACAGTATGTGAACCGTGAACTTCCTGATGTTCAAGCTGGATTTAGAAAAGGCAGAGGAATCAGAGATCACATTGCCAACATCTGTTGGATCATCAAAAAAGCAAGAGAGTTCCAGAAAAACATCTGCTTTACTGACTATGCCGAAGACTTTGACTGTGTGGATCACAATAAACTTTGGAAAATTCTGAAAGAGATGGGAATACCAGATCACCTGACCTGCCTCCTGAGAAATCTGTATGCAGGTCAAGAAGCAACAGTTAGAACTGGACATGGAACAACAGACTGGTTCCAAATAAGGAAAGGAATACATCAAGGCTATATATTGTTACCCTGCTTATTTAACTTATACACAGAGTACATCATGAGAAATTCTGGGTTGCATGAAGCACAAACTGGAATCAAGATTATCACCAGGAGAAACATCAATAACCTCAGATATGCAATAACACCACCCTTATGGCAGAAAGTGAAGAAGAACTAGAGAGCCTCTTGATGAAAGTGAAAGAGGAGAGTGAAAAAGTTGGCTTAAAGCTCAACATTCAGAAAACAAAGATCATGGCATCCGATCCCATCACTTCATGGCAAATAGATGGGGAAACAGTGGAAACAGTGTCAGACTTTATTTTTGGGGGCTCCAAGATCCCTGCAAGATGTGTATAAGAGACAGGGTCATAGTAAACACCCTCGTCCAACAACACAAGAGAAGACTCTACACATGGACATCACCAGATGGTCAACACCAAAATCAGATTGATTATATTCTATGCAGCCAAAGATGGAGAAGCTCTATACAGTCAACAAAAACAAGACCAGGAGCTGACTGTGGCTCAGATCATGAACTCCTTATTTCCAAATTCAGACTTAAATTGAAGAAAGTAGGGAAAACCGCTAGACCATTCAGGTATGACCTAAATCAAATCCCTTATGATTATACAGTGGAAGTGAGAAATAGATTTAAGGGCNAAAGCTATGATTTTTCCAGTAGCCATGTATGGATGTGAGAGTTGGACTATGGGAAAGCTGAGCCCTGAAGAAGTGATGTTTTTAAACTGTCATGATGGAGAAGGCTCTTGAGAGTCCCTTGGACAGCAAGGAGATCCAACCAATTCACACTAAAAGAAATCAGTCCTGAATATTCATTGGAAGGACTTATGTTGAAGCTGAAACTCCAATACTTTGGCCACCTGATGTGAAGAACTGACTCACTGAAAAAGACCCTGATGCTGGGAAAGACTGAAGACAGGAGAAGGGGATGACAGAGGATGAGATGGCTGGATGGCATCACCGACTCAATGGACGTAAGTTTGAGTAAGCTCTGGGAGTTACCTATGGACAGGGAAGCCTGGCATGCTGCAGTCCATGAGGTCGCCAAAAGCTGGACACGACTGAGCAACTGAACTGAACTGTTCATGGGAAAATTCCAGAAGAAGAATTTGGAAAGATAAGCAGAAGTCAGGCCATAAAGGACTATGCATGTTTTATTAAAAGTTTTGATACTGTCTTGTGGGCCATAATGAGTTATCCAAGTTTTATAATCAAGTAAGTGATATTATCAGACATATTACAACTAGTAAGGTGGAATTAGATGAAGACAGCAGGGAGAAATACTACCCTGGGTAAGAAACGATGAGAACCTGAACTAAAATAGTGGTGTCATGGGGAAAATAAAGGAAAATAAAATAGACTTTTAGAATGTAGTAATGATATGTTTAGGATATAAAATAAATCGTGAAGAGAGAATTTGTGGTTTCTAATTTGAAAGACTGGCTAGATTATGCAATATTGGAAACAGTAATACAAGTTAAGATTTATACAACAGGAGCCATGTTCTAGGACTGTCCTGAGAACTTTATCCACTCAATTTCCATTCACCATTGCGAGACAGGTATTATGCCAATTTTAGAGATTAAGAAACTGAAGCACATGAAGGTTAACTTCCTTGCCCAAGATCATCAAGTAGAAAGTGGCAAAGTCAGGATTTGAAGCCAGGCAGCCTGGTCTCATGGCCAGTGCTCTTTATTGCTCTGCTGTCTCCTAAATATAGAAAATGAGGAGAAGCATAGGAGAATGTAGAAATTAGAGTGGATTTATATGAAAGACACTGTGGTCTGTGTGAGCTTCTCGTTGAAATACCATGTGGGCAGTTGAGAGTGTGGATCTGGAAAGCAATACAGCGGCCGTCTCTAGGCATTTAGAACTGGAAGTCATTCAGTATGTAGATAGTTTGACACTATTAGTGTAAAGGAGATCCCTAGAAAAACATGTGAAATGAGAAGAGAAGCGGCCTAAGGATACCATTAACAATATTTTAGAGGCAGACAATGTTTTCAATGTAATGTTATAGCTGGTCATCTGTAGATTTTGGTCTACTTATCTATTTATTCCATTACAAACAGGACTTCTTTTCTTTGAGAGAAGTCTCCTTCTTCATTTATCAGAACTTACAAAAAATTATATTTTTGAAAAAGAAATGAAATAATTATTTGACACAGTTTTTATTTTAACACTTCTCTGTTAACCAAAAATTATAGGAGAGCAAAGTTATGCGGGTAGGGGATGCTGTTAAATGAAAACAAAGCAATATGACTTCCTCTTTCAGATTATTTATGGTGTATGAAGAGAGTTGGACCGTAAAGAAAGCTGAGCACTGAAGAATTGATGTCTTTGAACTGTGGTGTTGGAGAAGACTCTTGAGAGTCCCTTGGACTGCAAGGAGATCCAACCAGTCCATTCTAAAGGACATCAGTCCTGAATATTCATTGGAAGGACTGATGCTGAAGCTGAAACTCCAATATTTTGGCCACCTGATGTGAAGAGCTGACTCATCTGAAAAGACCCTGATGCTGGGAAAGATTGAAGGAGGGAGGAGAAGGGGACAGCAGAAGATGAGATGGTTGGATGTCATCACCGACTCGATGGACATGGGTTTGAGTAAACTCCAGGAGATGGTAATGGATAGGGAGGCCTGGTGGGCAGCAGTCCATGGGGTTGCAAACAGTCGGACATGACTAAGTGGCTGAACTGAACTTATGAAGAAACAGTCAAATTACCACACATGCAGCTAAATCTATGGACTATATTGTATCAGAAAATTTTTATCAAACTATTCTTAAAGGGTTATTCCAATAAGACTCACTGTATAGCTCTGAGACATTTCAGCCAAAACATTAAAGGAATGCCATGATCTAATGTGCAACTGTGAAAGCTGCACACATATCATTTCAGTGGCAAGGAAAATTCTAGATTACTTTCATTTCTCCCAGCTTCAATAATAGCCTATTTCATTCTGTAACATGAGATTCCATGTCACGATCACCATGAATCTGTCAAGTATGAGCATTACTTAACTTCATGCTTTTCCCTGAAGATTTACATACAAACCTGAGAGCATCGTTTAGCACCATTTTCTGGCTCTTCTCAGCCAAGGAACAATATTGGCAGGAATGAGGGTTAAATACTAAGTCACCTCTTAAAGAAGGTCTAAACCGGAAAGCAGTATCAGAAATATTCTTACTCTTTGAACAAGCCCAGGTGATCCAGACCTTCAGAATCTTAATTTTATTGACCATTAAAATATATGTAAGAATTCTTTTAAATTTCTACATCAAAATTTGTTTTCTTTGCATATGAATCTCTCCAAAGTAGACTCCTATAATTACTTTTACCCAAAATATCTTAACTTTGTCTTTATTTTTAGAGAGTTAATGATTTACTATAGTGAAGTAGAAAGAATCAGAAAAGGCCAAGTTTGTGCCAGTGCTGGCACAGTTCCTGTCACCCAGCCAAGGATCAATAACTATTGAATGAATATGGCCTCAGTTGCCAAGAAGTTAGATAAACTGTGACCTTTGGGTTAGACAGACAATGTTTATTAAGTGCCCTGTAATCCCTATATATATATATGCTTCCTGGTTAGCATTAATAATAAAAATCCACCCTTTATTATGAAAGCATTTAAAATATTCTTTTGGTTCATTTCTGCTGAGAAAAATCCTTTCGTTGGGGATTTTTGTTTCAAATGAAAGAGAAAAAAAATAAAACATTAACCAATAAGACATTATCATTTTATAGAGTCAATTCCTAGGTAGGTTGATAAGTCCAGGGTCCCTGAGGAGGAGAGAGAGGTCTGGAATTGTCAAGGAGGAGAAAAGGACAAACATCTTTTTTTTTTTCTCTACATTCCTTAGTCTTAGTCACAAAAAAAACAGGTTTTTTTTTTCCCTTTAAAACCAGAACTGATGATTACACAGCAAGCAACTCAATTTAAACTCTGTACTAGCAATTATATAACAACAATGTACCCTGCTTGAGGACAGTTTCTCCTTCCTAAAAACCTTCTGATTAATCCTGATATCTTAAAATGTGTAGCATGGGAATGGATCTGGTAGGATCTTTCTATTGTTAAGTTCTAACCCTGTTATCCAGTCCATCCTAAAGGAGATCAGTCCTGGGTGTTCATTGGAAGAACTGATGTTGAAGCTGAAACTCCAATACTTTGGCCAACTGATGCAAAGAGTTGACTCATTTGAAAAGACCCTGATGCTGGGAAAGATTAAAGGCGGGAGGAAAAGGGGATGACAGAGGATAAGATGGTTGGATGGTATCACTGACTCAATGGACGTGAGTCTGAGTGAACTCCGGGAGTTGGTGATGGACAGGGAGGCCTGGCGTGCTGCGGTCCTTGGGGTTGCAGAGTTGGACACAACTGAGTGACTGGACTGAACTGAATCCTGTGATCCTAAAATGTAAATTGTGGGAGTGGGTCTGGTAAAATTTTCACAAACTTCAGACATTCTTTTGATTTATTGTAATAACTAATTTTAAAAATATATAATTCCCTTGCCAACACTAGCGAGGGGAGCACTCTCTGTCCCCTTTCTGATGTCTATGTCAGAACCTTTCTCTGTCCCTTTTTCACTTTGCTACACAAAAGCTCGAGTGCTCAAGCCTGGTCCCTGGTCCCGAAGCTAAATCTTCTTCAGAGATCACAAATCCAACATCGTTCACCATCAGCTATCAAGAGGAAGAGTATTGCCCTCTATAGTACAGGTGTTGGACAATGCTACATATCCATTAGGGTATAAACCACAAAAATGTCTTCAAATATTTTTATTTGCTACTCTCATTGAGAGATATGTCATATCATAGAAGTTCTACTTTTATATTCTTCAAGCAATTAAACTGAAATATCCTCCTCTTAAAGATGAAACAGAATTTTGTCCTTTTATTCTCCAAATTTGCTTTCATTGTAGGCACTTCTCTCTAGGAGAAAGTGATAACATAGAAAAGGCATATGGCTGGAATTTGTAGAATTAATTAGCTGTGCTGTCTTGGGGCATATTCATAACTTTTCTGGGCCTCTGTTCTCTCTCTGTTAAAAAGTGGGGGGTATTTAATTAAGTGGTAGTAGAGACTCACTACTTCTTTTAAAATCTCTCACATTAATTATTTCATGCTTTTATTTTGGAAAGGCATTTTTCTTATAGCTTTTCTAGTTTATGTTAAAGGGCTTTAAATTAAAACACTATAAAGTCAATCAGCTATATTTCCTCTAATTGGGAGCTATTTGAAATTCTTTGTATCTATGAAGTATTACTCCTGCATCTGAGTTCATATATTCTATGACTTTATAGGTGGGCAAAAAAGGATTCAGCCCTTGTATACAGTGATGGTGTTACTGAGCTCTGCTTAATTTTCTTTGAAAATACACTGAGTTTTTTCCCTTTCTCTCCATGAAAAGACTGTGAAATTAGTGTTAGAATTATCTGCTTCCATTTTTTAAAAAATAGCACCTTAGGATTGATACTTTCAAACTGAGGTGTTGGAGAAGACTCTTGAGAGTCCCTTGGACTGCAAGGAGACCCAACCAGTCTATCCTAAAGGAAATCAACCCTGAATATTCTTTGGAAGGAGTGATGCTGAAGCTGAAGCTCCAATACTTTGGCCACCTGATGGGAAGAGCTGACTCATTTGAAAAGACCCTGATGCTGGGAAAGATGGAGGGCAAGAAGAGAAGAAGGCAACAAAGGATGAGATGGTTGGATGGCATCACTGACTCAATGGATGTGAGTTTGAGCAAACTCAGGGAGATAATGAAGGACAGTGAAGCCTGGCGTGCTGCAGTCCATGGGGTTGCAAAAAGTCAGACATGGCTTAGTGAATGAACAACAACTTTTTATATAAAATATTTAAACCACCCTTCCTTCCTTCCACCGCTGTTCAATCTTACTCATTTTCAGGACAGGTTTAACAAGCAGCCCCTTAACAAATTCTCACGTTAGACTGTCTGTAACAGTAAATATCTTGGGATTTTAAACTCTGCAGTTCATCATGGAAAGAGAAATTAAAGAAAACATTTGCTCAGAAATAAATCCCTTCCAAAATAAAATGCTTCATACAACAAATTAATTATCTAAACATATTTATGTCACCTACTCTGTAATTTGCTTACTCATAATTCTAGGGTTATCAGATAAAATACAAGATGCCTAGTTAAATTTGATTTCAGATGAATAGTGAATAAGTTTTAGTATAATTATGTGTGCAATGTTTGGAACATATTTACGCTGAAATGCATTCTTATACTAAATGATTAATATTTTAAGAATATTTGCTATTTATCTAAAATACAAATTTAACTGATATTCTATCTTTTTATTTGGTAAATCTGGCAACCTTTCTTAACTCTTCTTTGTAAAAGGAATTACTGAGGGTGATCACAGCTGCTGAACATAAACTCCAAGTGGCCTAATCAACAGAAATCTGTGTCTCGCTCTCTCATGTGAATGTTTCCATTTGGCAGGTAGCTTTTCTCTAAATGTTCTTTTAGGGACCCAAATTCCTCTCATAGTGTGGTTCAGCTATTCCAAGGCCTATGTCCACTAACAGAAGGAGCAAGAAGGATGTACAAGGTAGACTCACTTCTCAACTGCCTTGACCCAGAAGTGACATAATTGCCACCCACAAATTATTGGTGAGAAGCAGTCATTTGGCCGCATTTAGATTAATCACAGGCTGAGAAATTTAATCCCTCACTGGGTAATGACTTGCCAGAGTCACCTCTACATAATGAGAGAGAGAGATGACATTTTGGCGAAAAGTTAGTTATTTGTGCCTCAGCTTAGAACAAGTCACCTTATGCCATTTTATTTTGTACTTCGGAAAGAAAAAAACACTGAAGATACTTGGGATCTCCCTTGTTGTATTAGTGGTATACATCCTGTGATATTTAGTAAACAGTAGAGATGAAGTTGATTTAACTGATAGTTTTGTGTAGAACTGTTTTTCCTGACACTGAACAAAATATGCTATTATATCTATGTCAGTCTACATCAAGGATCTGTCATAAGAATCCACAAGATAATGGATGTGAACTGCTTTGAGGAATTCAAATACCAGTCACAGATCAAATCATAACATGTTTTACAGCGGGAGACCTCTCGTGGGGTCTAGCTGTCTGGGGCAAAGGTCACCAGCAAGGTCTCCTATAGTCTGGCATGTTACCCTTACCTATTAGTCCTGAAAACTGCTTGAAACTCAACCACAAAAATTAACCAAGACTTATGGGTCCTGATCTGTGAGTCCCCATTTTTTCAGCTCTGAGAATGATTCAGTTCCTTCCTTGAGTGCTCTTGTCTGCTCTGAAAGGAAGCAAAGGCTTACAGTTTTGTACTTTTTGATCCTGTGTCTCTGTCCATCTTTAATCCTGATCCATTCTCTCTGGCATCCCCAGTAGGTCCAGAATTTTGCAGGTGACCTGCTGTTAGGTCTGCCTCATTTAAAAAACTTGTAATGACCATAGTAACACCCCTTTTCTTGTAACTGGGCCGCTGGCCCAAGTTTCTGTGACCCTACTGTTACCATTTCACTTACCGGCTTCAGTTCCCGCGGGTACTGATATTAAATCTGTGGCCACTATTGTTAGGCTGCATCCTCTAAAATAAGTCTTTATGAAAGAATTCTCCTGACATATATGAAGTGACACAAGGCTACGTCTTGCTTTTCCTGTACTAACAATGAGCTTCAGACCTATATGGAAGTGAAAATTGCTCAGACTGCTTGAGACCTGGCTTTCCACACCCTTTCCCCCAAGGAGAAAATGGAATCAGGGTGTTTATCTTTCTCTATGCCTTTCAAAGGAATTTCTCATTTTTCTTCCTTCCTAAGAGCTTTCAATGCTCCAAATAAATGAGCCTTCTCTATAAGCATTTAGGTTTTCAAGTTATAACATTCCTCCCCCATAGCAATGTAATCAAAATTCAAGTTAAGTGCTTTTTTCATGAAAACTCTTAAGAGCTGGATCCTTAAACAATCCACTGTCCCTTAGCTAGAGTCTTACCTCTCTTCTAAAAAGCAGCTAATAATTCATGTTCCTTGGAAGACTTCTTCCTGCATGGGAAGCTTCACTGAGGATTCTACTCTATGTAACCACCATAACAGTAGGAAGGCCTCCCTGACCTTCTTCACAGGCACAGATGAATTACCACGTTCCTCATCATCAAACATTTGTTTGGTGCCTGTATAGTATCTGCTACTACATGAGGCGCTGAGCAGAGTTACCAAGATGGAAAATTTGCCTTTAGTTAGTGGTGCCTCATTCATCACATACAGATAATATTTATGTATGAACATATTTGCTGAATGAATAAGGAAAAGTATGGGATCTCCTGTGCTGTTGTGTGCTATTTGCATGTTTTAAGGCCAGTGGCCTTTTACTCATGGGTAGGGGCAGTATTACGGCTTCCCATGTGGCACAGTGGTAAATAATCCGCCTGTCAATGCAGGAGATGGAAGAGACATGAGTTTGATCCCTCAGTCAGGGGCAGTATTATTACTGTAGGGCAAATCTCCAAGAGCTCATGGGTACAAAGGACTCTGATAGACCACAGTAAAACAGTCTCAGAGTCTAACAATAAAAAGCATATATATTCATTGAACATGTTCCCATTTTATGCACTCACAATAATTTGTACATATTATAAACCACATAATAAAAAATAATTCAGCTAATTTTTTAGGAAAGAAAATTGGTTTGGAGAGTATTTTGATTACATAATTTGTTCAACATTGCAGCTTATTTGCAATTGCTGACAACAAATAAAAGCTATTATGTAATATGGAAAATAGACAATGTTATTACTTTAGTAGTGACTATATCAGTTCAGTTCAGTCGCTCAGTCGTGTCCCACTCTTTGTAATCCCATGAGCTGCAGCATGCCAGGCCTCCCTGTCCATCACCAACTCCTGGAGTTCACTCAAGCTCACATCCATTGAGTTGGTGATGCCATCCAGCCATCTCATCCTCTGTCGTCCCCTTCTCCTCCTGCCCTCAATCCCTTCCAGCATCAGAGTCTTTTCCAGTGAGTCAGCTCTTTGCATCAGGTGGCCAAAGTATTGGAGTTTCAGCTTCAATATCAGTCCTTCCAACGAACACCCAGGACTGATCTCCTTTAGGGTGAACTGGCTGGATCTCCTTGCAGTCCAAGGGACTCTCGAGTCTTCTCCAACACCAGAGTTCAAAAGCATCAATTCTTCAGCGCTCAGCTTTCTTTATAGTCCAACTCTCACATCCATACATGACTCCTGGAAAAACCAGAGCCTCGACTAGACGGACCTTTGTTGGCAACTAACTATACCATGCACCCTTAAAATAAAGTTTTTGACTGACTGAGGTTGGGATCAATGAGGCCACAAGGAATTTCAGTTGATTTGATCTCAGCTATTCCCTGGACAGCAAGAGAATAACCAAGTAGAGTTGTTAACCAATACCTGTGTTGAAAATGCAAGAATTATATTACATTACAAAAGATGTGGCCATTTTAAGCAATGAATTACTATTTAATCACTAAGATTAAAATATTGTAGCCGGGGGAAATGTTTATGACAAAATGGAACAAAGACAGGAAGCTGGCATCCTAGGACTAAAGGGAGTGACTCCAAAAGACCTGCCTCAAGTATGATCATCATCCACATACTCAGTGTTGACAGAAGAAAGCTCAAATTGTTTATCTAGGCACTCAACACACACTGCACTCTGACCCCAGCAATCGTATCTAGTCTCAGTTTCACTTTCTCCTCTTTTGCTGCTGCTGCTGCTGCTAAGTCACTTTAGTCGAGTCCGACTCTGTGCGATCCCATAGACGGTAGCCCACCAGGCTCCCCCGTCCCCGGGATTCTCCAGGCAAGAACACTGGAGTGGGTTGCCATTTCCTTCTCCAGTGCATGAAAGTGAGAAGTGAAAGGGAAGTCACTCAGTTGTGTCTGACTCTTCGCGACCCCATGGACCGCAGCCCATCAGGCTCCTCCGCCCATGGGATTTTCCAGGCAAGAGCACTGGAGTGGGTGCCATTGCCTTCTCTGTCCTCTTTTGCTACATGACCACATAATTGACCTACAGAAAAGTTTAACAGAGCGTAATCTCACACACTCCTAAGCCAGAGCCATCTAGTCAGCATTTTAGGGCTTAGCTCTTAAATACAAACACATAACAAGGATCATCACATATTTAGAGAAAGCCACCAACATGAAGAGACCCAAATAAACAAGCCGTGAAAGGAGATCAGAGTAAACAGAGATCATGTAGAGAACAGAATACTAAAAAAAAAACCAAACACTCATTGAGTAAATTTCCTCAGAGAAAGATAAGAAACAAAAAACAGGATACTGTTATAAAGAAACAATCAGAGAATAAGAAGGAACAACTGGAAATGAAAAATAAAACAACCAAAATTAAAAATAAACTAGTGAAAGATCTGTAGGATAAAGCCATGGAAGTTTTTCAGTAAGTAGAACCAAGCAGATGACTAGACGGACTACAGGAGAAATAAATTAAGAAAATTAAAGGCTGAATCAAGAAGGCCCAATACTTAATTCATCAGCTCAATGAGGGCAATGTTTCTTTGCTATAATCTCTCGCACAAAGTGACAATACATGGCGCAGAGTGGGTACTTAATAACTATATTTGTTGAATGAGTAAATGAAAGTGTCCCCAAAAAACAGAGAGCTAGTGATGAAAATGAAAGAAGGAAACAGAATATCCCCAAAGCTGAAGAACATTCATCATATGAAATAGTCATGCACCACGTGAAATAGCACACCTATTTTAAAAGCTCACATCAACACTCAATATCATGAAATTTCAGAATCAAGGATAAAGATTCTAAATCCAAGAGCAAAACCAGGCCAATTATAAAGAATATTAGAATTTCTTCTCAAAGAAATACTAGAAGCCAGAAGACAAAAGTATAATGCCTTCAAATTTTAAGCGAAAACCATTTCTTAGCCCAGAACTTTCAGGGCAAAGACATTCTTGTATGTAAAATGTAACAGAAAATTTCTGCCCCCAATACTTTTTCTCAGAAAACTATTGGAGGATATATTCCACCAAAGAAAAGAGTAAACCAAGAAAGAGACTCACATAGACTCTATGAAATGGGATTCAGTACAAGAGAGATGCAACTGGAATCCAAGGACGACAGTAAAAAATAGTCCCTAGGTGACAGTGGTTCAGCAAACCCAAAGAACCATTAGACAGATGGAAGCCAGGGGATAGAGTTCCAGCAGGAAAGTCTCCAAGGGAAGAAAAAAATGGGAGCTACAGTAGACAAGTTTGGCTATGTGGAAAATTACAGTTATTGGAGAATATGGAAATATCTAGCATAGCACAGATTCAAAGAAAACCAATGATTTTTTTTTTTAATTTCAAGAAAACAAGTTATACATGAAGGGAAATTTATCATGGATCAGTTGTGAAATATATTTACATAATCATAAAATGAAAAGCACTGATGATGCAGTTAAGGAAAATTTAACCAAAGTATATTGGGAGAATACATAGAAGAAGCAAGAGCTAAAACCCTCATTTTAGGTCTAGAGAAAGGAGGGAAGCTATGGAGTACACTAAGAAAGATGCTGCTGCTAAGTCACTTCAGTCGTGTCCGACTCTGTGTGACCCCATAGATGGCAGCCCACCAGGCTCCCCCATCCCTGGGATTCTCCAGGCAAGAATACTGGAGTGGGTTGCCATTCCCTTCTCCATGGTTTCTTCCCGACCCAAGAATCAAACCCTCATCTCCTGCATTGGCAGGTGGGTTCTTTACCACTAGCGCCACCTGGGAAGGGGGACTGCTGCTGTTGCTGCTGCTGCTAAGTCACTTTAGTCGTGTCCGACTCTGTGTGACCCCATAGATGGCAGCCCACCAGGCTCCCCGGTCCCTGGGATTCTCCAGGCAAGAATACTGGAGTGGGTTGCCATTTCCTTCTCCAATGCATGAAAGAGAAAAGTGAAAGTGAAGTCGCTCAGTCTGTCCGACTGTTAGCGACCCCATGGACTGCAGCCCACCAGGCTACTCCGTCCATTGGATTTTCCAGGCAAGAGTACTGAGGTGGGGTGCCATTGTCTTCCCCGCTAAGAAAGATAGATCTACAATTTTTCATTCTAAGCTATCTATCACTGACCTTTTAATCTACAAAAATAGATTACTTTCATCAGAATGTTTAAAGCTAACATATCTTTCTTTTATAAGTGCTATAATGCAATTAACTGACTGGCAACTCACATTTGAAAATAATATTTAATCACTGAATTTGGTATCCATTGGATTAGAAAGTTTATTAAATTTAGTCAGAAATGGTTCAGCAGAGCAATTTCAAAAGAGTGGTTTGTTCCTATATATAGCCCTCTGAAAAAGTGTGATAAGCAATAGCAGCACAAACCATGTCAAACTTTGGCATGGGAACCTGCTTAACAATCTTCTGTCTGGAGCCCTGGCCTCATCTGGTGGTTTGAATTCCGGTTTCATCACTTACTAGCAATGTGGATGTGGCCTTGGGCAAGTGACTTACCTCACTCAATTCACATGTAAAATGAGGACAGTTTTGGTTCCTGCTTGACCAACTTGGAAAACTCAGCAGTGGCCACAGGACTGGTAAAGGTCAGTTTTCATTCCAATCCCAGAGAAAGAAAGTGAAGTCCTTCAGTTGTTTCTGACTCTTTGCAACCCCGTGGACTGTAACCTACCAGGCAGGCTTCTCTGTCCATGGGATTCTCCAGGCAAGAGTACCGGAGTGGGTTGCCATTTCCTTCTCCAGATGATCTATCTGGCCCAGGGATTGAATCCGGGTCTCCCACATTGCAGGAAGATGCTTTACCGTCTGAGCCACCAGGGAAGCCCAATCCCAAAGAAAGGAAATGCTTGTATACACCCGTGGCAGATTCATGTCAATGTATGGCAAAACCAATATGGTATTGTAAAGTAAAATAAAGTAAAAATAAAATTAAAAAAAAATATATATATATAATGAAAAACAAAGTACTTTTCAGATATTTCAGTTTCCTATTTCCCACTTGTATATCCTCCCTGCCAAAACTAAATATTTTGCCTGAAATATGAAAAAAAAAAAAGAAAGGAAATGCCAAAAAATGCTCCAAGAACTGCACAATTGCATTCATCTCACATGCTAGCAAAGTAATGCTCAAAATTCGCAAAGCCAGGCTTCACCAGTACATGAACTGTGAACTTCCATATGTTCAAGCTGGATTTAGAAAAGGCAGAGGAACCAGAGATCATGTTGCCAACATCTGCTGGATCATCAAAAAAGCAAGAGAGTTCCAGAAAAAATCTACTTCTGCTTTATTGATTATGCCAAAGCCTTTCACTGTGTGGATCACAACAAACTGTGGAAAATTCTTAAAGAGGTGGGAATACCAGACCACCTGACCTGCCTCCTGAGAAATCTGTATGCAGGTCAAGAAGCTACAGTTAGAACTGGACATGGAAAAACTGACTGGTTCCAAATCAGGAAAGGAGTATGTCAAGGCTGTATATTGTCACCTTGCTTATTTAACTTATATGCAGAGTACACCATGAGAAATTCTGGGATGGATGAAACACAAGCTGGAATCAAGATTGCTGGGGAAAATATCAATAACCTCAGATATGCAGATGACACCACACTTTATGGCAGAAAGCAAAGAACTAAAGAGCCTCTTGATGAAAGTGAAAGAGGTGGCTTAAAATTCAATATTTAGAAAACCAAGATCATGGCATCTGGTCCTATCACTTCATGGAAAATAGATGGGGAAACAATGGAAAGAGTGAGGGACTTTGTATTCTTGGGCTCCAAAATCACTGCAGATGGTGACTTCAGCCATGAAATTAAAAGGCACTTGCTCCTTGGAAAAAAAGTTATGACCAACCTGGACATATTAAAAAGCAGAGACATTACTTGGCCAACAAAGGTCGGTCTAGATATGGTTTTTCCAGTAGTCATGTATGGATGTTAGAGTTGGAATATAAAGAAAGAAAGCTGAGCCCTGAAGAATTGATGCTTTTGAACTGTGGTGTTGGAGAAGACTCTTGAGAGTCCCTTGGACTGCAAGGAGATCAAACAAGTCAATCCTAAAGGAAATCAGTCCTGAATATTCATTGGAAAGACTGATGCTGATGCTGAAACCCCAATACTCTGGCTACCTGATGCAAAGAACTGACTCATTAGAAAAGACCCTGATGCTGGGAAAGATTGAAGGTGGGAGGAGAATGGGACGACAGAGGATGAGATGGTTGGATAGCATCACCAACTCAATGGACATAAGTTTGAGCAGGCTCCAGGAGTTGGTGATGGACAGGGAGGCCTAGCGTGCTGCNAAGACCCTGATGCTGGGAAAGATTGAAGGTGGGAGGAGAATGGGACGACAGAGGATGAGATGGTTGGATAGCATCACCAACTCAATGGACATAAGTTTGAGCAGGCTCCAGGAGTTGGTGATGGACAGGGAGGCCTAGCGTGCTGCGGTTCACGAGGTCACAAAGAATCAGACACCACTGAGCGACTGAACTGTACTGAACCAACAAAGTTGTGTAGAATCTGTGAATTATTTCATGGGAAGCACTAAGAATAGAGTTAGCATCAAGTAAACACTCAATAAATTGCTACCATTTTTAAATCATTCTAAAATACTTTAAAAACAAAAAGAAGAAGCTACAAACCAACAGGATATTTATTAAGTTCATGCACACAATTTCTTTGGTTACTAGAAAGTTATCCGTATTTCCCTACTCCCATAGCATTAGTTATATCTTGCATTTTCCCTTTTTTCCCTTATGTTGTCTCCCTGTCTTCTTTATCCCAATATTTATTATCATGTTGTGATAACTAGTAAATTTAGCTAAATGAGGAGAAAAGGACATAAGATCCATTCTTAAGAAATTTTTAAAAAATTTAATACCGCCGAAGAAAATAATACAGGAAAACGCTTGCTACTCAAACATAGTGGGGAAAATAGAATTAAATTCACATTGTGTTTTGAAATCAGTTTCCTTTAAAATTATGAGTGAAAATTTTCCTGTGAGACTGTAAATCAAGCTCCCTCCCCACCTCCTTTGTCTCTTTTTTTTCGGCTTTTATATTTTTTTCCCTACCTGCTTTTGAAGTCAGTGCTCTGTTTTTCTGGGTGCCTGATGTCCTCTGCCCGCATTCAGAAGTTGTTTTGTGGAGTTTGCTCAGCCTTGAGATGTTCTTTTGATGAATCTGTGAGGGAGAAAGTGGTGTCCCCGTCCTATTCTTCCGCCATCTTGACCGGAACTCCCCACATTGTGTTTTGAAATCAGTTTCCTTTAAAATTATGAGTGAAAATTTTCCTGTGAGACTGTAAATCATTCATCAGTGTTAAATACACGCACTTGGTACCTCTCCAGCTCTTAATGCCTTCCTGAACTGACATGATTCATTATTGCCAGGTGAGTTTTAAACTAAGAGGGATAGCTTTGAACACTCACTGCCCTTCAGTGGAGAAAACATTCAGGAAATGGCACAAAAAGCTTTAAACCAATCTCCTGTCCTATCCTTATACTCAGTTTCTTTTTCATTCAGTGTGGTTGCTTAGTGCCTGTTCAACAAACACTGGTTTATTTCTCCATGAAGCTATAGCTCTACTTGAGGAGAAAAAGGAAGATTTCAAACTGGGGGTACATGGAATAAACTAGAAGAATCTCCAAAGGAATACTCTTTTTACCGTACAAAAAATCCCCTGACTCCTGTATCACAGAAAAATCTACCTTCAAAACAAATTCCCTGTATGCGAGACAGCAAAAGAGACCCAGATGTATAGAACAGTCTTTTAGACTCCGTGGGTGAGGGTGAGGGTGGAATAATTTAGGAGAATGGCATTGAAACATGTATAATATCATATATGAAACGAATCGCCAGCCCAGGTTCAATGCAGGATACTGGATGCTTGGGGCTGGTGCACTGGGACAACCCAGAGGGATGGTACGGGGAGGGAGGAGGGAGGGGGGTTCAGGATGGGGAACACGTGTATACCTGTGGGGATTCATGTTGATGCATGGCAAAACCAATATTGTAAAGTAATTAACCTCCAATTAAAATAAATTTATATTTAAAAAATAAAAAATTAAAAAAAACAAATTCCAAAGAATTCTAACGGATGCTTTTTGGTTAACACTACTTGAAATAGCTTCTGGGTAAGTCCATACTTTCAGTACAATTGCATTTTAAGTGCAAGGGGAAATGCCTTCTTGTGACCACACTTCCTCCACATAAATAAGGTATCCTCAGGACAGCCTCAGAGGCCATGCTCTTGCCTACCTGGAGGAACGATGTTGGTCTATATTTCCTCTCTGTACAGGAGGGGTGAATCTTATTTACACACCTTACTGTGTCCTTGAAAAATCAAATGAGCTAACTGATGAGAAAGGACTTAGAAACTGTCTTTTTTTTTTTATGCCAACTGACAATTGTTAAGCATGCCCAGCACTATACTAGGTCTGGGGCATATAACAATGAGCAATGAAAAGCCCTTGTCTCCACTGCTGCTGCTAAGTCACTTCAGTCGTGTCTGCCTCTGTGTGACCCCATAGACGGCAGCCCACCAGGCTCCCCCGTCCCACTGAGCTTTCATTAAAGTAAAAGATGTGTGCGTGCATGGTCTGTCACTCAGTCAGGTCTGACTCTTTGTGACCCTATGGACTGTAGCCCACTAGGCTCCTCTGTCTGTGGGATTCTCCAGACAAGAATACTGGAGTAGGTTGCCATTTCCTCTTCTTCCAGGGGAGCTTCCAAACCAAGATGTTGAAGCCACGTCTCCAGCACCTCCTGCAGTGGCAGGCAGATTCTTTACCACTGAGCCAGCTGGGAAGTCACAACATATATAATGCTTGTACATGATATACATACAGTACATATATTAGCCAGAAAAATAGAACCAAAAAGATGTGTGTGTGTGTGTGGAGGGGGGGGTCTGTGTGTGTATACAGTGTGTGTACATGGTGTGCATGAAGTGTACATGTGTATGTAAGGAAATGGCTCTGATCTGTAGACTGGAGAGGCAGCCGTGAAGTCAGTATTTTAATCACAGGTACTACACTGAAGCAATGGAAATATGAACCATGCTGTGAGGGTCTGGTGTTAGTTTGCTAACCTGTGGTAACTAAATTCGTGCACATGAACATAATATTCTGAAATGAAAAACACATACATAAACTCTCCTTAGACCCCATTTTTCTTTTTTCCCTTTGTTAGGTAGTTAGAATAGGAAAAATGAGTTCAAAATGGCAGTGGCTAAAAGACAAAGTAGGAAAAAGCCTTCAAAAATAGAACAAAGGAAGGTCCAAGGACCGGAGTGAGGACATCAGGTAAAACAAACTGCCCTCCTGGCTAGCCCAGTTTACATAGAGCAAGGTCAGGGGATGGAGAAAAAACATATAAAAAGAGGAGCCAAAACTGAACTGAGGGCTTCTCTTTGGGTCACGCCTCAAGGATGTATTTTCCTTAGCTTGCCAAATAAAACTGAGCTGTAACGCTGGTCCGACTATTGCTTCAAATTTTTGCTGCAGCGAGACAGAACCAAGGAAATTACAAATTCCCCTGACATCTTTTATAAAAAAAAATCTCACTGAAGAGGTGGTTAATATTTGCTGTCTCCATCTCCTCACCACCCTGCCCATCCTCATACTTACTAGGCGGGCTTTAGGTTCTGACTCTGCCAAGACAAGCCTGGTTAATACTATACATTCAGTGGTTAATTAGTCCACATCACCTGACCATTTAGGAGCATTTTGACAAAACTGGCAAATTCCTCTTTCTTGAAGCACTATGAAACATTTGTCTCTGATCACTGTCTTTTTGGTTTTCCAAATGCCTCAGTGGCTACCCTTCTGTAATCTGTTTTGCTGGATTTCTTCTATTTTACAAGGTATAGTCTGTAACCATCTCTTCTTCTCCAGTTACTACCTATATGATCTCATTCAGTTTGGGGTTTTAAGTAACACCTGTATATCAATGATTTCCAAGTTTGTATCTCTGACCACCATCTCTTCCTTGGTGGTATTAGGCATTTCAACCTTAGTCTAAAAGAGAACTTTATATTCTCCATCCCTATCTGTCTCCTCCTCATCTTCCCCATCTGTGCATGTGATGCCCTCAACTGCTCTAGCCAAAAACTTAGGAATAACCTTTAATCCCTGTCTTTTCTTCAAGCTGCCACCCAATCCAGTAACAAGTCTGCTCCATTCTGTCTTCAGAATATTAATAAATCTGGGAGCTGACCTCTTCTCCCATATCCACGGCTGAGACCCTCATCAAAACCATAATTTTCTCCCACCTGAACTGCTGTAAGATCTTCTCAGTGGGCCTTCTTGCTCCACCATAGCTGTGCCGTGATCAGTTTTTACTTCAGCTGCCAGAATGATCTAAGAATGCAGTAAAACTGTATCAGACCTCTGCATAAAACCTTCTGGTGATTCTCCATCATACAAAGTGTACAAAGTGTAGGTCCAAGCTCCCTACCACAGTCTACATAAGGCCTTACATGATCTCTTCTCTGACCTACACTCTGTTCTTTTAACACTCAGCTACATTTCTGCCTCAGAGACGATGCATCTGCTACTCTTTCCACATATTTTCCTCCTTCTGACCTTAGCAATACACTATTCATTCACTTCACTCAGGCCTCTTTGCTCAAAAGTTAGCTTCTCAAGAGGATTTCCGTAATTATGTAAAATAGCACCTCTTACTCACACTCAGTATCTCCATTCCTTCTTCATTTTATTTCACAGCAATCATCAGACATCGTGACACTGTACTATAGACACACACACACACACACACACACACACAGAGGCAGTCCTCATTTTGCACAGTTCTCATGTGTATGGGGTTCAGTGACCCCGGTTTACTTAAAAACACCAGTTTCTCAATGACATAGTTCACACCTCAGTTACCATGATAGATTAACTCTAGTAATTATATAAAACACAATTTTGCTGCCAGCTCTTCAGTTCCCAAATCACAGTGTAAAACACATGGGCATCACGATCAGTAACTAATCACATCACTTTTTTATGTCTGTTGGTGACTGCTCACTGTGTATCTGCTAATCAATTCATTTGCAGAGAGCAAAGAATGAAGTTTTGATGCCTCCTTGTCTCCCGTTGATAAACCCATATGACAT